>CAJVPP010001970.1:0-16941 GCA_910592005.1 Funneliformis mosseae
TTAATCATTCCAATCGAACGATCCTTTTATCGTTCATTTGGAACGATAATTTCATCGTTCCAAACGATCTGAAATTTTTGGATTGAAATTTTTGCAATCTGAAACTGAACCGAAGTTGATCCGAACTGAAAATTTTTGGATTAATCCGAACCATTCGGAGCTTTAGGTGAAACAGAAATTATTGCTGATCACTGTTTGGTATAACAGTGACATCATCTAATGTGAGATCATTATTGATCAACAGATCCCACGTGATATTTGGAGTTGCAATTTCTTCCGTTAACAGCATTGTCATCTGATGAGCTTTTTAGATTCTACTTTAAGATAAATATTCTTGCTATTGTCATTATCTATTATTTCAGAAATTATCATTTTTTTATTATTAATATTGATACTAATGGCTATTCCTACTGCTATTCATATTAGATTAAGTATTTATACTATTGAACGATAATTAACAACCATTTAAAATTTATCTAAAAATCAGACGTCTAATTTTGATGTTAAACTTAATAACCTGTAACTAGAAAATAAGACAATTAGTATTGGATAAAAATCCTTGGATATATGCTATTAGTCAAGTATTAGTTTTATTTTTAACTATTTGTTCTAATATTTAATTAACCAATGATATATAGCTTCATTTGTGATAATATTCAGAAAAGAATGATTTTTATAGAAAAATTTTTTTTATACATTTCGGCAGCTCACAATATTTCTTAATTCAAATTTGAATTAGCATTTAGTTCTAGAATTATAATATCAGGTAATAGACCAAGGCATCCAAGATTTAATTTAGAAAGAATGACATATTTAATAGTATCCATATTAAAATCTTTCTTGTAAGTTACTTCATCATTAATCTTCTCAAAACTTAATAATTTATTTATAATTTGATAAAATTTCATTAAAATATCATTAATACTCTTATTAATTTCAAATAATGAAGTATCAGATATTAATTCTACAACAGATTCTGAAACATTTTCTATGTTAAATAGCAAATGAATCTGAAAAACCATTTTTAGAGTTACATGCGAATTATTATGAGTAGCATCATAAATATTTTCAAATTTAAAACTCTTTTCTTTAAAATCAATATTATCTATGATTGCTAATTTTCAAATATTATTGCTTTTGATTAAATGTTTTGTAGAATTTGATTTTTCTATTCAGTCTTTTACAAATTTTCATTTGTAATAATCTGTATGTGATATTATATGATAAACATTTAGTCAGGGTTGGGAAATTTGTATGTACTAGGCAAATTTTGACCTTGTACTTGTACTGTACTGTACTAAATTTTATATTAATTATTATGTGTACTAATTGTACTAAACTGTACTAAGCTGTACTAACTGTACTAATTTCCCAACCCTGCATTTAGTAGTTATTAAAAAGAATCTAGTAATCATGATATATGACTAAGGATTACCAGAATTTAAGGTAGCCAAACCTTTAAATAGGAAAAAGCTATATTTAATAACATAGATGTAATAAATATGACAATTTTTATTATTTTATCTGAAATTATTTTCTTTGTTAATTTTTGATGGGTTTTTCATTACTAATTATATATATTTGTCTTTTGTTAATACAATTCACCAACTATTCCAAAAAAAGTTATTTAAAAAATCTGAAAAAGCATTATAATATTCTTGAATCATTTGTGAACATTTCAGAAAATTTCTATTAAGTTTGATTTCTGACCATAAATTTCATAATTTTTATTTAAATTTATATTCAAGTTGTTTATAATCATTAATACTCGTCTTTTTCTCTTTTTTTCTTTTTTAGAAATTTCTTTAAAAGGATTTTTATCATTAATAAATCAGAAGGTTTATTAAAGAAATCTTTTCTTTATTAACTGTTATACTAATGGTGGATTTAATGTCATAGCCAGAAGTTATTTCACAAAGGTAAGAAGAGTTTCAAATGTATCTATTAAAATCTTTTTTTTTAATTTTATTATTTCCTATTTGTGTAATATTAATTAACCAATTTTCTAAATAATTTAAGTCTTTTTGTTACATTATCAGCATATAATTCCTTGATAATATATGTCATTATCCTTTTTCTTTACTTGTTTGTTAATATTGGCATGGCTTTAGATAAGCTTTTTTGATATCCTACTGACTACAAATGTTGTGCAATTGTTACATATGATACGTTCATGTAATTTTTTGTCACTTTTGTTGCTAGAGTTCTGGTTAACATAGTCATATATACTGGTCTAAAGCGTGTGATATAACAGCTGTTATCTTTCTCATCTATTTAAGTTTATTAATCATTTTATTATTATAAATAATCGAGAGACCAATTTTCGTCTGTGCATATATTTTTTGGCATTATGAATACCATTCTCCCACAAATGTAATACAGATTAATCTTGATTTTCTAGTTTTGATACAGACATTTTGTCAGTAACTACTGTATAACAAAAGTTATATATTGTTAAAGTTGTAAACATCCTGAAATAGTTAGCGATCTTAGCTTTATTTTTCATTTTGTATCACCAAAATCTGATTATATTTGAGCAAGTAATGTGCGTTTTTAATCAGTGAAAAATTTTTCACTTTTTTTTGGTAACACATTGTACATATATTAATGGTTTATTTTTCAAGTAAAAGACTTTTTTAAAGGACCAATATTAGCAGAAGGATCTCTATATAAAGGTAGAAATATCTTATTATTAAGTACTTCTATCTTTCGAAAGCTTATATGCCATATTTCTTTGAAGACATCACTAATTATGTAATACAAAATTTAATTAGTGATTGCAGTGACTAATAATTACATGCACGTCAGCTACAGCTTTATGACTAATTATTCTATTACCAAATAAATAACAATATTAGCACTTGGATTAAAATCTCATAACTCCAATATTGCTCTTCTTCAAGTTATTCCTTTAATTTGAAAGGTTAAGTATGATTTTACAGTTGCGTTTCTTTCAACCCAGTATTTTTCTAGCCTATAAGTTCTGAGGGATTTTGTCTTCCTCTGGTTGTATTTGACGAAATAGTTATCTAGCGATTTTTAAAGAATAACTCAGGTTCTAGTTTTCAAATCTAATGTTTTCTTAGCCTGTAAATCCTAAGGGATTTCATCTTCCTCTAGTTGTGGTTGACGAAATAGCTTCATATCGTAGCGATCTTAGATTATCTGAAAAAAGTTTCAGAATAAAAATAAAGAGCATTTCTCAATTTTATTCTAAAACTTTACTTACTATATGTATTTCTTCTTTATTTTATAGGTGACATGGTTGTCTCACTCAATTCTTTATCATCGTTAAAATTGATTCAGGCTATTAACTTATCTTTCTCAACAGGCATATGTCAAACAATTAAAAGAACTTATATCAGACAAAAACTTTAATGCTGTCAAATTTTATAAAAATTTAAATTTCCCTTTCGCTCGAAAGAAAGAAGTAGAAAAAGTCTTACACGAATCATTAAAAATTATCACATCTGAAAATAATGTGAAAGTTCAGAAACTATTGGCAAATTTTGACAAACTTATTAACGCTAACTCAGTAATAATCTACTGGGACGGTATTTATATACAAAATGAAAAAAATAAAACTTAATTTATTAAAGATGCATTGAAAGAAAAGGATGTTAGTAATATATGCATTATCTGTATTTTTAATGGAATGGTTATTATGGTACTAATTTGTTTATTCAAATAATCTAGAAACAGGAATTTTACTAAATAAAATTAAATGTACAAGAAGAA
This sequence comes from Funneliformis mosseae, assembly GCA_910592005.1. Lineage (NCBI taxonomy): Eukaryota > Fungi > Glomeromycota > Glomeromycetes > Glomerales > Glomeraceae > Funneliformis > Funneliformis mosseae. The sequence goes on from CAJVPP010001970.1 coordinate 3,739, forward strand.
CACATTATTGAAAGTAATCTACTTTTAGCAGAAAAAAGAAAAAACAAGAAAGAATTTTTAACTTCTCCAAATAAGATTAACATATAATTATAACTTATTTGATAAGAAAAGCTTTTATTTTTCTAACTTATTCTCAATATCAATGCATAGGTCAGGATTTGTGATGCAGAGTATAATAGTGATTCTAGTGAAGAGTCATACTCGAGCCTGAGTATAAGATTGCATCAAGATCACTTACAAATATTTTTCTTGAGTTAAAAGATTCATGTGCTAGTGGTAAAGTTAATAATGGTACTATTTTTAAATCTATGAATAATAGAAATGATTATATCTTAGAACCTAAGGATAATCATGAATAAAGTAATGTTGAAGTACTGTTAACATGTAATTCTTGTGAACTATGACTGTTAGACGGAGTGTTCAAGCAGTTTATTCTTTTTAATTGAGCAGTAATCTTTCAACAATGTACAAGTTTTAACTCAAACAATTTATTAAAGTATTTATATTATTACAATGGGTTACAATTCAACAGATGACCAATATTATGTATTGGTAAATATTGTGTTTATTTACGAGTAAAATAATAATAAAGATAAAGAAAAAGAAGAGTAATACTAAAATTAAAATGTAATGCGATAGGCCTAGTTGCTTCTAAACTGTAGTGTAACATGATAGGCCTGGTTGTCTCTAAACTGTAATATAATGTAATAGGCCTGGTTGCCTCTAAACTGTAACGTAATGTGATAGGCCTGGTTATCTCTAAACTGTAATATAACGTGATAGGCCTTCAGAATTAGTTACCTACATCAGCTAACAATACCTCACTCACTGCTAAAACTACTCAAGCTATCTTCTCTCTCTTTTACATGAATTAACAAGTTACCTATTTATATAAAATATATAGAAAGATATAACTAATATATCTAATATGTTAGCTATGTCTAATATGTTAGTTATGTCACATATGTCTAACATGTCTAATATATCAACTATGTCAACTATGTTTAATATGTTAACTATGTTACATATGTCACATATATCTAACATGTCGTATATATCAGTTATGTCAAATCAGTCAATCTTTTGTGTCACATGAGTTGTGGCACATTTATCCGTTTATAATACAATAAAAACTTATTTCAGAATCAGTTGAAAGAAACCATCCTGAAGTAAAATAACATGATAGTATACCAAAATGAAAAGTTGCAAGTAAACCTAAATATATACAGCATGATCTTACACAAGATTTACTTTCAAGTTTATGTTTGTATTCTTTAAAAGGGAATAAGTGGTTATGAAATGAACTTAAGATCTGTAATTCTTTATAAGATGATAAGAATACTAGAACGTAAGTAGTTTTTTAATATCTAAATATACCATCTTTTACAATTTTATTGAACTCTGTTTATTTTGAACAGGCCATTAAACATTGGTATTGTGAATTTTCATAATAACTTATGAATAGAATTCCTTTTATCATCAATGATTACCTATATTCAAGAATAAATGAAAAATAACGATGTTAACACAATCTTCTTTGATGATGGCAAAAAATTTGGAATAAATAAGTTTTCAATTAACATTGATGAAGATATTATAAAATATCTGGATGTATTTTAAGATTGTGTAAGCTTCTTATGTTTTTACAAAATTTGATGACAGCTAGACTAAAATTTTAATTTTTTTATCTTTTTACAGACTTCTCTAGACGTATTACAAAAAACTCTGCATGAGAATTCAGTTCACAATTACTCAAATCTCAATTTTAATATTAGCTATATTTACAGTTTTTTTAATCACATGTATGAAAAGCCTTTCTGATTGAATAACATTATTACATTTCAAATATTAATCTTTCATATTCTGTTATTTTATGAATAGGCATAACCTCTATTCAAATAAGACATTATCTCATACTCTTACTGAATATAAATATGATTTATATATGTAAATATCACTTTTGTGTAATGCGTTTATAGAGAAAGGGAATATTTAAATTTCTAGGTATGGTTAAATGTTTGATCTACTGTGTTATTATTACTATTACACATTTTCTGTGATAATTATTTATATCATAATTGCATAATTTAGTAGTGAAATTTCATCTGTAGTATATGATAAGTTGAAAAAACTTGCCCAACTTCAAACAAAGAGTGATCTAAAAATTGACTCAAAAGCAACTATTATTTTAATCAGCCAAGAAGTATTAATATAGGAGAAATGGAAGATATGATATTATAAGTAAAAAGAAGAGTAACTTATCAAAGTTAGAATATTGCTGAAAGGTGTTACTTGCTAGTGCATATCTTGTCTTACCAATCATCGTTTATTCAGATATTCATAGGTTTGAAATATACGCAATCCAAACAAATGGTAAATACTTTTTTATCTACAGAGGGCTGCCAAAAGTCTCTGAACACCACTTTTAGGTGCGATTCAATATTGGCAATTTTATGTGACTTAGAAATACTGCAATCATATGACGTTTTGAACCTTATTTACATGATTCGTACTTTAAAATGCATTTTCAAATGGTGATAGTTTTTAGGAGGATAATGTTTGGTCCCACAAATCGAAGCAGGCGAAGAATTTTTATGTAGAAAATGACCTGTACGTTCTTTTATGACCCGCTCAAAGTCCAGACTTCAACCCGATCAAAAATATGTGGGCAAATGTCAAGAAAAGCATCTGAGAAAGGAAAAAAATGCCTTCTTATATTGCTGAACTAGAGCGGCATATTAAGAAGTTATGGAAAGAAATTTCCATACATACTATCGAAAATTTGGTTGATAGTATGCTACAACAAATTTAGGCTGTAATTGAAGCAAATAGAGGCCAACCAGATACTAATCAATTAGTACAAACTTTATTTATATGTCATTTTTAATAAATATTTAATAAATTTTTTAATTAAATTTTAAAAATTTTAAATGTTTTATTGAGCTAAAAAGCGTTCGAAGACTTTTAGCAGCCCTCTATAACTTTGTAATTAGTTGAATATAAGACTAATATTCTTTCAGAGCTTTCATTATCACTATTTGTAGCATCCTATATATTCAAAAACACAATATGTATGCTTGGTTTAACTGATATTATAATTTCATGAACGGTTGATGCTTTCTCAAAATATGTTAAAACAGTTTGTAAAGTAGTATTATGAAAGGTTTGCATTCTACTTATTATTATAATACTCATTTATATTTTAGTTCATTAACTAATTTGAGCCTATATAGACACAATCCAGAAATAATACTAAAATTTTTCATGAATTAATTGGTAAATTAGCTTTCCGATTATGTGAGAGAAAATATTTCACTCTGAAAAAGCTTGCGAATAGATCAAAGTCGTAATTTAAAAGATAAAGTTAAAGACATTATTATTATAACCTACTCAATAAAATTTCTATTTGTTTACGTTTAATTAAAATGAAAATCCTGAACCTATATATTCATAATAGTTATCACCGTATGTTTCATAATTATAAAACAAAGACTGATTTGTATATTTTTTTATTATTGAAAGGATCTAATATTTGTTACTATTGCCAATAATTTGGGAATATTTACAAGTCTACTGTCAAATTAATAGACACTGGAATTTAGCTGTTCTAACGAAACCTTTGACTACCTTTACTTTCACTAAAATACAATTATATGGTAATAATAATCCTAATGTTCAAGATCTAACGAAAATCAAAGACAAGTTTACCTCTGATACAGAAAGGTGTTTTGCACTATTAGGGGATGAACAAGGTGAATTTAAATGTCAAATATGATTTTTATTAGAATATAAAGGACTAACTAAACTTATAAGAATACTTATGAAATTTTCTGTTAATTACTCTAATTTAAAGGAAATGTGCTAAAGATGCTGATTTCTAAGAAAATGTATATATCTTCAATAAGTTAATTAACTGATATTTTGATAAAATGAAAAATTTAAAAGTAATAAAGATACAGAAAATCTGCAGTCTGTATAACTTACAGAAAATGCACTATTAAATCACAGGAGAAAAATTTTAGAATTAGGTATAATAGGAGAAGCACAAAAAGAAAACTAGAATATGTCATTCATAATATGTGTTTCTGACATTACTCTTTGGATGCTGAGTTTGTTTTCCTTTTATTTCTTCTATTTTTGTTTTTTTTCTTGGATCACTATAAGTTAACATTAATATTTGTTTATTATTATTGATAATTATTTTCATTCTTTCTGGTAAATTTCATAAGTGATTTTTTCTTATCTAGATATTTTTGAAGAGTTTAGGTATTGTTGATTTTAAAAATATAAGGGCAATTTTTTCTTCTTATTCTTTTTTAAAATGCTTTTGAATAGTACTGTAATTCTTTGGTTTCATTGTAAATTTAATGTAAATTAGTTTTATATTTATTTTTTATATAGAGGTAGTCCTATATTGCTCCTGTTATGGTTTATATTCCTTACATTCTGGTATGATAAAGAGAATATTAAAATTAAGTTTATAATGATAAATTATGAATAAGCACCATTTTTACTTTTCAAAACGTTATCAGTCACACTAGTCACTTTTACAGTCACATCATAATCAGCCTCCCATTTATATCGCATAATCAAATATTCAACATACTTCAATTGATCTAGGTCTAGCAAATCAGATTAAGGACTTGACCTGATCTGATGTCAGATCATCAAATTATAGATTTGACTTAAATTTTCAGGTTAACCTATCAGGTCATCTGATTTGTCAGGTCAAATTTGAAACTCTAGTTATAGAAGTTCTTATTAAAATAATTAGCTTATAATAGTTTAAATAAGTTTCATTTAAACCAAGTATGTCTATATTAAAGTTATTAAAAAAGAAATCAATATTTTATAGTTTAGAATCTGAGAAACAATTTCTGATATTATATATAATAAAAAAAATGAGATTTGGATTATTAATAATATTTGTGAAAGCATCATTTAAAAAAGTGTTATTATTATTTTTTGAATTCATTTAGTATGCTGCTATATTATTAATTATTAAATAGATACTCATTTAAGAAAGAAAGCATTTAAAGAATCTAACAAATATTATTGATGATATTTTAATTTCTAAATGGGATTTTATGAATTGATTTTAATACTAATTACTTTTTCTATAGAAGAGATATTATTTGAAGGAATTGTTGAAAAATGATCAAGCAAAGATTTGGATAAAGGGTTAAAAATCATCAAATTCCATTTTCTATTATAGACTTCTTTAGAGTAGACTATATTATTACATTTTTCTAATTTGATAAAGTGATAATTAATATTTTCTTGATTTTCTTGAAGAATAATGATTTCATTTTTAGTGATAACTGCTTTATAGCGAAAGTAATTAGTTTGTTATCAATTTCATCTAATCATTTTAAAATGTCATTTAAAGCTAATATAGTATCAGTTAATTTTGATTATTGATTTAGATTATTAGAATTATTTTTTAATGTGTCAGTATATGAATCTTTTTGAATTTGATTTTAATTGTATATTTATGATATAATTATTTGGTTGATTTTTAAATTTATAAGATTTGTAAGATGCAAGTTTAAAATAATTGTATAGTTGTCTGTTATCAACAGAGCAATTAACCAATTATAATGAAGTCACGTAGACAATGCAGTATGATGATCTCTTAATTCAGAATTCTAAAAATATAGAGGATTTACGTAATTCTGAAATCTTCCAAATACTGATGATAACCCTAATTTTACTAATTAAAAGGAGTCTAAGAATATTTAGCATTATATATATTTTTAATATTTTGAATTTTATTGTTGTTTTTGTTTTATCTTATATTTTTATTATTTTATGTATTTTTATTATTCTCAATGTATTTATTTTACTTATATTTTATTTTGCTAAATTAGTTAGTTTATAGTATAATAATTAGTTAGTCGTGACAAAAGAAATTTTGTATAAATAGATAGACTTTTTACTTATGTTGTAAATTAACTCTTTTGCGAATACGAGTTTCAATATTAATAAAGAAATCAATTCAAAACTTATATCTTTCTGCTTCTTTGTGTCTTCACATAGTCTGATGTGATTCCTACATATTATTTGTAATTGAATTCGTCATCTGAATTCTTTAATTAAAATTGTTCTTAATCTTGTCTTTCAAGTCTTCATACTTAATAGATTTGTTTAAGTTCAACATGTAAATTTGGTAAAGTTAAGAATTAGGCGGATCTTAACGTCTTGACTGCAGTAAGTCGCAGTTAGAAATTTTGAGTAGAGACTTAATAACGTAAACACCTTAAGTTGAAGAATTATACTAGTGATATTGTAAAGGTTTAAAGATTTTGAGATAAACAATCCTTAGCTTCGTGATTAGAATTACCATATCTTTAACAGTAAGATACAGCAGGATTAATCCAGAATAATACATTTAATTTAAATTTGTGTTAAAATTTGAGTATAATATTATAATTATCTTAATTATTAAAGTTAATATAAGTATAGAAACAATTTTGATATTGAAGATCTCATGAAATAAAATACAATTTTGCGTTAATAGTATCGAAAAAAGTTAAGAGATTTTGTTATGTTATATTAAAAGGTAGATCAGTTAATTTTAACTTAAATTATTATTGTAAAATTAATTGCAAAGCATCAAGATTAGTAGATTCAATGTGTACTATAAAGTCTAATAATGGTAAAGACCATACGTTATTATAAAAGGATTTGATAATTCATAAATAATGAAAACTATTTGTTAGTAACCTTTGATGATCATTGAAAATCCTGTGATTGTGTCATATTATTGAAAAATTTCATATTATATCTGATTTGACAAATAAAAGTATATTATTGATCCTGATGCATCTTCTTTTTTTGACATTTATTCTTGTTTTTTAATAGATAAATCAATAACTACAAATATGAAGGTGTATTATGTCTCTAAACTTTTATAATAATATGTATAAATTGATCAATAAAATAAAATAAATAAAGAACTTTTTAATTTAGAGTTATATAAAGTTCCTTAGTAAACTAAAAAGTTAACAAATAATCTGTTAATAAAATTACGTTTATAGACTATAGATTTTTCTGTATTATTTATAGCATTGTTAGTTGTAAAAAAATACATTAGAAAGGTAATTATATTAAAAGATGTTTCTTTTATGTTAGAGTTATATGATTAATCAGATTCGTTTACATTATTTTTCACTTGGTCTGCTCAAAAAAGTTGTTTGTTCTTTTCTATATCAAGGTTAAAAATAAATGTAAAGACTTTAATAATATTTAAAATATTTTGCATAAATAGAATCATTTGTGCTAAAATCTTGCGATATAGAAAAAGGAGTTTTTTTGCTATGTCTATTTTTATTTCATATACTTCTGAATCTTCTATAATAAAGTTTAGTGTAGAAGTAACATAGGCAATTTATATAAAAGTTGATATTAGTTGAGTAATATTTGGAATTCCTATATTTGTTGAACTAATATTGGATTTTGAAGTTTTAAATTTTTGTCTTTTTATAACTTTAGTAATATTTATATAATTTTTATTATTCTGTTATTATTAGAGAATAAAGCATTAAGTTTTTTATCAATTTCTAAGTTATTTGAAATAGTTTTATTATAAAGTTCAAGATTTTCATATGTACTTTATCTTTTTGTTATGAGTGATATATTGATGAAAAGATCAGAAAGAGTTATATTTTATTTTCTTGTAATTATTTTTTTTTTTTTAAAGATGCGATGATGTAAAATTTTATTATGTATAAAAAACTATTCCAGTATAAAATACATGAAAATCCCAAAATGGATACAAAAGTAGAAAAATAAAAATTGCTGCCTAATATTCATTACTAGAGAACTAGCTCCCACCAGACCAATCAGTTGTTCTGTCTGATTCTAATTATAAAGATTTACTGAATAATCATCAATATCAAACTATAAAAGGGATTGTTAGAATAATTAGTTATCACTTGTCCAAGAAGAGGGACCAATGGCAACCATATTTGTAAAAGTTATTAATTAGAGTAATATGATCAAGAGTATTCGTATTATTAATAAATAAAGTGTTAGAAAAATTATTAATAGAAAAGATAATGCTAGATGTAGCAAAATTGCTTTTCTTTTGTCTTTTCATTATGTGTAAGGATCTTTCTTTATTTAAAGTTAAAGCACATCTAGTTTTTCATATATTGTTATAGGCTTGAGTAAAAATAAAATCAAAAAAAGAGGAGAGAATAAATGAGGTGGTAGAGGAAGATTTGGTAAATGTTGTTAAGGTTAATAATAAAATATTAGGAATAATGTCTTTTATAAGGTCAATAAAGGTGAAATCATGTGGATTTGCTTATAATGATCATATTGTATGTGAAGGGTTTAAAAGATTATTGATATTGTCTGTAAACACAGATTTGAAAGTATAAATGAATAATTGTAATTTTATATGAGCAATAGATTTAGAGATCAGGGATTACATATTTTGTCTGATAGTAGAATAAAGCCAGATATGGTTGAAATCTTTGTTATGACTATTACATCGACAGCTTTTCCAGAGAAGTAAATATAACTGAGATTGAGTAGCTTTTATAAATTGAACTGTTAGAAGCTATTCTAAAAGAAATTTAAGTTTTCTACTACAGTTTCTTGTTTCAGTAAAAGATGTGACAGAAGCAGATCCAGATTAAATAAAGTAAAAGATTAAGAGCTAATTCACTTGTAGGTATTGATACTTAGTATTTTGTTTGAGATGATAATAATCAGAAAAATGTTTAGTGTTAGTATAATCTTTTAAAAATAAACGTAAAAGACAATGTATAGACATGTTGTTAAATATAGATATATAGTTAATAAAAAAAATATGGTTTAGGAATAAAGTTAGGAGGAAGAAAAAAGAGAAGATTTTGCTAAATATTCAGCCTTATTATTATATAGATCATTAGAGTATACAGCAACTTTGAAAAGAGAAATAGTGATTTGTCATTCCTTGATGACTTTAAAAATAATTGACCAAAAAATATAAAAAGGAACTTTAAACATGAGTGAAGGATATTGTATTGCATTTAATCTAACTATATAATTGTAAGTATGAATAAGAACTAAACTGTCAGTATAAACAGAAATTGAAGAAGACGAAGGACTAATTAAAAGGACTAAGAGGAGAGCAAATATTTTAGCATTGATAGAATTAGTCTAGATAGCAGGAATAGCAGTTGAGAATACTATATTTAAGGAGTCATATACCAAACAAATGCAGAACTTAAATATGAGGTAGGGGGTGAGGGAGCAAATTTATGAGAATTATTTGTATAAAATATAAGAGATTGTTCATTTTGAAGAGCATAATAAAATTCTAATAAGTGTAAGCTAATACTATTATTTGGTAATATATTAAAAATATTGATAAGTGAAGGAGAACTTAAAATGAGATTATTTAATATGACAGTAAGTGGGCGTACTATCATATAGTGTTGTTTTGCTTGATTAATAACAGACCAAATATTATATTTGAGAAGATACAGTTTGTTATCATTTACAGAAGAAAAATAAGTGACATCAATAACTTGTGAAAGATTAGCATTAACTATATTACCACAAGGCCAAGCAGTAATCGATGCGTTGAAATTAAATATTAGTAATGATGAATTAAAAGAGCATCCTGAACATGGGATAAATAGGTTCTATTTTTTTAAGACTGATCTAGGATTGTAATTGAGGACACAGTTATTGACGTAATATTGTATAGTAACTTTATTAGGGATAAAATGTGATCTTATAGCTTTTCTAATAATTTCTTAACTAGGATATAATAAGTTATAATAATTCTATTCTGGTGAAGTCCAAAGGGCTATCTAAGAAGATTTTCTCTCACTGTCAGAAGTAGCAGTAATAATATAACTTTATGGGCAAAGTTAGCAAAACAGTATTCTAATTTGAGATGATTTGTATGAACAGGATTTAAAAGAACAAAGTTCTGTAAGGCAAGAAACCATCTTGAAATAGCTTCTCAGTTTAGAGTATTAGCTTTGAGAGAGAGATCGTAATATTTCATTAAAAATTCTCCTTGAGTAACAAATTGATCAAGGAATAAAGCTTTACATCTTTTAAGTGAGAAGATCAATTTCTTCTTCCATAGGATGATAAAGTTAAGTGTTCTAGTACCTCCTTGAATGTGAAAATCAGAAGCAATGAAAACAGTTCTTTGCATCAAAAAAGGAGCTTGGAGATAAAGGGTGAGTATATTATAGAGGTAATTGTTATGTTTCAAATTTTTTAATTGTGATGGCCAACATGTAATTAGATCATTAGGTAACTAGAAAAAGTTTTGGACTTGTTTAAGGCGAATTTTAGTAGTTAAAGAAAGCAGTGATTTTGAAACATCTCCATTAATGATTAAAGTGAAATGTTGTAATTTAGAGTGTAACATATTAGATGCTAAATTATTGAATCCAAATTCTAATTTATTAGATAGTGTACTATTAGAAATGTATTTGTTGAATTTAAATTTGTATTTGATAAAAGTACGAATGCAAGAGAAAAGAGCAAGACATTTTTTTTATAAAAAAACAATAAGTTGAGATTGATACTTAAGCTGAGGAATAAAAACTTGGTTGCAAAGATATTTAAGTTGTTTGTCTGTAATAGGCTTAGTGTTGAATTTCAAAATAAAATCAGTGATCTCATTTTCTAATTGTTGTTTGACAAACTTTTTGTTATATAGAGCTGAAATCTAGATGTCTAGATATTTAGTTAATTCATTAGGTTTTTTTGTTAATATAGTAACTGGATTATTTAAATAGGTGCTGTAAAATTAGATATCATTTATTGTTGCTTTAGAAGTTACTATAAAGGATTTTTCTAAATTAACTTGCATTGAATTAAGATCAAAAAAGGACTGCGTTATGTCAAAAATGTTTTTTAATTTAGTGTGACTATCAGTGATCCATATTGTGTCATCCATATATGCTGAATTGGAAATAGACATTGTAATAGATTTTATTTCCATATTATTAATATTAGAAGACTATAATACATCTAAAGTATAACCTAGATTAGAATTTTGCATACGAAAGAGAAGAGGATTATAATAAATAATCCATAAAAGTAGAGAGATAACCTCTTCTTAATTAATGCCAACAAGAATATCATAAAAGTCAGTATTATCATATGAAGTGAAGACACTGTTTTTCTTATTGAGAAATAAATTGGTAATGAGCATTATAAAAGACTCTAGAATTTTTAGTCTGTGAAGAGCTTTTATTAACATATAAATATTGACATAATCATATGCTTTAGACATATCTTGAAACAGTATATAAATGTCTAATTTGAAGTACTCAAGCATTTTCTTTTTTAGATGGTAGAATTCTAAGATATATTGACTATATGCAAAGGTTCTAGTGTCGATTGGTATGATAAACCAGCAAAGTTGAGTTCTTTAAGAACTTTATTCTTGATAAATTTATCTTGTAATTATTGATTTAACAATTTGACAAAGGCTTTTTTGACTGTTTCGAGCAGTGTAATTGGTCTAGTATTATCAAATTAACAGTTTTATAGTTTAGGCTTTAGAATTGGATATATGTAAGTTAAGTTCCACTGTGTAGAAGTAAATTTGTTAATTAGGCATGCATAAATAATATTGTAAAAGAAATTTTTGCATTTTGGGCCTAGTTTCTTTAATAACTCATTAGTAATTTTCAATAGGCCTGGAGCTTTCCGATCAGGTAAGTGTTTAATAATATTATTTCATTTATCAATCAATGGAAGATTCATGAGAGTATTATAGGTATCATCAGAAATATCATTAATAGGATCATAGTATTTTTTCCAAGTAGACCAGTTTGAAGAGAAATTGTCATTGCTCAGATCTATGATATTTTTATTTGTAGAGCCAGCGACAGTTTGAAAATGTTGTGTAGTATGAAGTTTGATAATATCAAAATCTAAAACCAGATGTTAGTCAAGTGTATTATGATTTACCAAGATATAATCTAGTACGATAGTCTTTCTGTTTCTTTTCAGAAAAGAATCTATCATTTTTGTAAGAGCATCTTTAAAATTATCAATGCATCTTTGAATGAATTGATGTATGCATTTATTATTTTCTTTTTGACTGATAATAAGTTGTTTTGCATATAGTAATTTTAGAATGTCATGCTTTAGTTCATTTATGTATAGAAGTAGGCAGTTATTATCATAATGACTATCTAATAACTGGAAGAAATAAAATGTTCAGCTACAGCTTTTAGAATAAAATTGTGGTCTTTGGATAAAATAGGAAAAATATTTTATGTGATAATATTGAAAGAGAAAGATGATAGAGAAAAAATTTTGCATTGATAATAAAATTTTTAAATTTTGTTAATTTGTTTGTGGATTGAAAATTTAAACATGAATTGTGATGAGCTGATGTGGTTTATTTTGAAATGTGTTTAGATGCTGACTTTATAACAGTTTGAATAAAGAACTCCTATGCTTCATTGATTAGATGGTTAGAAGTGCAAAGATCTTAGATGGAAATATCGTTAAATTTAGTATTTTGTTTGAATAATAAGTCAGCTTTATCTGAAAAGAGATCCTAATAAAGATAAGTAGTCTTATTATAAAGGAAGGACTGTTTTGTAATTTTATGTTGTTTTTGATAGGCTGAGGATTTTTGGGAAAAAAAATTTCTTTTATAAAGAGTAATAAGTAACAGATAGTGATCAGTTGAATAAAGATAATAGGAGTCATTTAGAATGTGAAATGAAGTGAGATCATGTGATAGGTTAGTAAAGGTAAAGATATAGTCTATATATATAGGAAGTTGAATCATAGGAAAAAGAGGAACAGAATGTAAGGTATAAGTAGATTGGAAGGGAATGAGAGTATGAATGAAACTAAGGTTAATGATATTATAAAGAAAATTTTACAGCTGCTTTTGAAGTTTAGATCTATATTTTCTACTTATGTTTATATTAAAATTTTTTATTAGAATAATATAAAAATTATAATGTAAACTATCTATTAAAATGTTCATTAATTTTTTTTGGACTTGAAGATGATATTGGTAATCTTTTTTATTATGATAAGAAGCAAATAAGTAAACTTAGATAACCTTAAATTTGAATTTATTTTTTTTTTTTTTTTTTTTTTTTTTAAAGTTGCAGTATCCGATGCATAAGAATCTGTTAACGGCATATTTAAGGAGTAACTTATGTTAACCTCTACACCTAAGAAACCCACAAAGTCGTGACTAGA
>CAJVPP010001971.1:0-16936 GCA_910592005.1 Funneliformis mosseae
ATTGTTAATGCAAAAAAATTATAAGTTTTATATTGAGTGAAAAAGTGTGCGGATACTTTTGTCCACCCTCTGTAGTTGAATAAGGTAGATCAAATGTAACTGGTATTTCATCCATATTGCTAATATATCTTAATAGATAATTATGTTAGATTCGTCTATATAAAATAAAACTTAAGAAATTTTGCTATTTTATTAAAAGATCATCAGAAAGATGTTGTACAACATACGTTTTTCTTCTTGTAACAAGATTATATCTTTTCATTAACCCCTCTAACTATGCTTCAGAAAATTTAATTGAGTAATAATTGGATATAGATCTACTCATTTTTTTTTTTTTTTTTTTACGATGTAGCACTGCTAATAACTTTATTAAATTTATGCAAACCATTTTTTTCCTTAGCAATTATTTTGACTCTTCTAATTAACATATTTTATGTAACAGCTTTTGCATCCTTGTATAAATCAGATACTCATAGAAAAAGATTTTTTTCAAATTCTAAAAGTATTACACTTTTACCTTTATGTAACTTTTGTATATGTGATGCTACACTTTCAAGTTGAGACTTTTGGTTCATCCAATAACAGATTTGTTTTATTTCTATATTAAACTTTCTTGCTGCTAAACGTTTACTTCCACATTGTTCAACATGACTTATTATAAGTAACTTTTCATAAGCATATCACTGTTTTTTTTTTTTTATTGTTACCTATGCTTTTTGTTTTTACCTTTATGAACAACCATATTACTATACTTAAAAAAGCATAGATAAATAAAACAAAGAAACAAAAACAAATTTATGAATTTAAGTTTTGTACAAAGGGGTAAGAACATGATTTTAATCTAAAAAATGATGATCTATGATTTTTGTATTCTTTTAATCCAAGTCACATTTTAGATCATTAATATTTTTTAATTTATATTTAACTGATTATAAATATAGTAAATTAAAATAAATTTCTGTGTATCCCCCTTTTTTATTTAAAGTATCCTCTATAGTATAGTACCCTTTAAAATTCTTAAATTTGTATGATACTCAGATACTATAGTTCACCATTTACAGTAATCTTTATCATTAAATTTTATGTGATTTATTATAATAATTAAATATTACTAATCAGATAAAAGATTATTAAATTTAATAAAAAAATTAAATTAAATTAAGTTTTTTTCAAAATTATTAATAATATACAGTCATTCTTCTTTATAGTCATATCTTTTAAGACTAAAAATAAAAAGTATATTTATAATACAAAGTGATTATATAGAGTGATTTCTATATATTATTACTAAGAGTTAGTTTTGAAAGAATGTAACTATAAAAATACTATGATTATAAAGGGTTTTTTATATAACATTAATAGATATTGATTTTATAAAATGTATGCTTATAATGAGGGATTTATATTATGTAATTATATATAGTGTGATTATAAAGGGAAATAATTATATATTTTATTTATTACCATTATTATCTTTAAATTCATATTTTTATGTAAAATTTTATTTAAAAAAATTTTATTATTTAAATTTATATAAATTTAATTAATTAATACAAAATAATATCATAAAAATATTTATAATAAATTTATATAATTAATTTTCATATTTGAAATTAAAATCATATAATCTAACTATTTGAATTTTTATTTTTAAAAGAAAAAATTTTAAAATTTTATTTAGAATTTTACTTTTTTATAATTTAACTATTTGATCAAAAATTTCATAATAAAAGATATATTACATATTAATATAATAAATTATTATTTATTTTTAATCATTTATAAAGATATAATCTTAATATTCATTAAAAAATTTTTTTTTTAATATGAAAAAATTATTGACTAAATTAGATGATTAATATATATATATTATTTTTTTATATAATCATTTACTTATAAATCAAATTTATAAAAAATGTTAATTATATATTTTTCTTTTTTAACTACACTTCTAAATAATTTTTATGCTTTTAAAGTAATTTACTTATAAAGGATAAAATTAAAATCTATAAAGCAATATTGATTAAGGTAATTATGTTTTAAATGACTTTTTTTATAACTGTACTTCTGAATAAAATTAAATTTGTAATAAATTTATAAATTAATAAAAGAAAAAATTAAAACATGTCAAAATAACTTTTTTTTGAACTCTTAAATAAACTTCTTTAAAAAATATTATTTATAATTATACATATTTTCAAAGAATTGAAAGTTCTTTATAAATTATATATCTATCCTATTTTTTACAAAATGATGATAAAAGATTTTTTATAAACTTATAACTAAAAAACTATCTTTTAAATGTAATATTATTATTTTAAATTTTGTAATAATAGAATATATTAAAATTAAAGAAATACTAACTACAATTACAATTCAAATCAGCTTTATTTATAATATTATAGAACTTATGATAAGTTTAGAAATATATATATAATTTTAACTTAAAATTGATAATAATATAATTTTTATTCAATAGTATAGAAAATGGCATTATAGTTTTAATACAAAATGCATATCAAAACAAGCTATACTTATTAACCATTTCATAATTAAATAAATTAAATCATAAATAAAAATTATAAAATAATTTTGTTAAATGAATTTACCATTATAATAAAAAATATTTACTTAATTGTATACTAATACATAAAAGCAATTTATCAATAATTTAATTGAAATAATTTAATATATTAATATATATAATCACTAAAAATTTGAAAAAAAATAATTATCATATATTTAATCTTTTTTTTAAATTTTTAGCTATATAAATTCAAAATCATATAAAATATTATGAAAATATTTTGATGTTAATGAATTAAATTTATATTACTAAACTTTTACTCTATATGTTATATTATCATAAATATTAATGGTGAATTTTAATTAGCTTTATGATACATTTAACAATTTTATTATTATCATTTTAAATTATGTTAGATTTTTATGATATTAATATAATATTATTACTGTAAATCATGCATTAAAAATTTTATATGTCCTATTGATCAGATCATAATAATCAAAGTTTATAAGCAAAATATTTAGACTATAACTGTAAATAAGGCAAAATATTAAATTTTGAATAATCACTTATTAATTATTAATGTAAAAGTAGTTAATATTAAAGAATATTTACCAATTGATTATATGTAAATAAAAATCAAATTATTATTAAAAATATTAATATAAGCTAATGAAATAATTCATATATAA
This sequence comes from Funneliformis mosseae, assembly GCA_910592005.1. Taxonomy (NCBI): domain Eukaryota; kingdom Fungi; phylum Glomeromycota; class Glomeromycetes; order Glomerales; family Glomeraceae; genus Funneliformis; species Funneliformis mosseae. The sequence goes on from CAJVPP010001971.1 coordinate 3,220, forward strand.
AATAAAATATATTATATTTAAGATTTAATACATATATTTTTTTAAAAATTAGAGCGTATTAATTTAATTCTGAAAATAATGCTTTTAACATGATTTTAATATAAAAATCAATGATAAGCTAAGAAAATGATATTTTACAAGAAAATAAATAGATTGTTAATGAATTATAGACTGATTCACCTTATTATTATATATAAATAATACAAATAAACTATTTACATATTTATGATCTGCTTCTTTTAAAAGCTAAATTATAAGTATTCTAAAAATCTATCAAATGTTAACAAATATAAAAGATTCACTATTACTATTAGCTTACATGAAAATGAAATTTCAGTATTACACATATATAATAAAACAAATTTATCAGATTGTAATCAAAATAATCAAAATAAAATGATATATCATTTATAATAATAATGTATCTAAAGAAATTGAAAAATTAATAATAATTTAAATGCAGATAATTCTTTCTTTATTAATTTGTTTCAAAATAAATTATATTAAACTTAATATTATTAACCAATCTTTAGATATCATATTAATTTTAAATAATAATAATAGTAGCAAGTATTTAAAAACTATATTATAAAAAAATATTTTAACTTTTTATACTAAATTATAAATTATATTTAATTTAGATTATTAATAATTATTAAAAAAATTTTGATTTTAAAGCTTTATTAATTAATGTAATTACATGATGTATATTATTTTAAATCTTTTGAATAAAAGTTTAAACAAATTCAACTAAATTAAATATGCAATATATCTAATCTAATAAAACTAATCATATTATTTGCATATTTCACAAAAAGTAAAAATTCTAAATATCAATTTATTAAACAAAAAGGAAAATGGTAAAAAGAAAATCATAATAATACATCATTAATTAGCATTTGCATAATTACATTTAGAAGAATTAAAAAATCAAAGAAAAAGCAAAATAAAAAAAAAATAAATATTCAATCAAAATTAATTATATTTATTTTCTTTATCTAATTTCTTTTTATAATTATAATATAATATTAATAAATACTATTACAAAAAACATTTCAAATATAAGCCACTTTTACAAAAATCAGATGACACACTTCGGAAAATTTAACGACCGCAGTAACCAAATCTACTATCTTTATATCCAATAAAATTTTTTGTGTTCTAATTTGTTATAATGCTAAAATACAACAAAAAAGAAAACGACGACATAGTATTTACCATTGTTTCGTTTTGTTCAGTTTATGAGCCTTTACTGCGGAAAATTTAAACACAAGTAGTTTCGGATAAATACGAAATAACTATTAAATTAAAATGCAAAATATATCTCACATAAATATAAATTCAGAGCACTTTCATTATTGACACGAACATTCCGTAACAATAAATAAATATATATTTATATATGTGTCAAATGCCGCGTCCTTCAAGAACAATTATTAAAAAAAGTGTATTACAATTTACACAAGAGGGTAAATACAAATTCAATTTTTGAGAAACATAAAATGTTTTTAAAATTTTAATGGTATAATTTTTATTTAAAAATTATAGAGAGGGACTTGGGAAAAAAAACAGAAGTTAAAAAAACTTCAAAAAACACAAGTCGTATAAATGATGATAAGCCAATCTTTAAATTAAAACTGCCAAAGGAATTAGTAAAAGACCTTGGAAAATCTTCGGAAGGATTACTGAATATTTATTCTCCAATTCAATCCTCAATCAGACCTACTATTGAAATTTTATCTTCCGATGATGAATATTTAACATATGACGATCATTCATCACCTACAGAAATGGGACGTAAAAGATCTCCATCTCCTATTAGAACTTTGTCATCAATGGAAGACAATGGAGAAATTAGCTCGTTAGTAATATCACGGAACCTGTCTCAAGGGAATACTCAGAAAGATAAAAAAGAGAGTAGTGATGATGAATTTGGGTTTGCGAAAGCTGAAAAAAAGATAATGAAAAAAAATGGTACCAATAATCAAAAAATTTCGAATAATTACGAAAAATCTGATCAAGTTATCATAATTGAAAACGAGAACTTTCAAAGCCATATAATCAAAAGCATTTCACTTATTAAAGAAACTGATGGTCAAAATTATAGTGACACTGATGATTATGATGACTTTCTTCTGGAACCCGGAATTGAAAATCAAAATGAGGCTCAACGAAAACAGAATAACGAAGAATCTAATATTGACAATGTCGATAAAAATCATAGTCAACCGAACCTTGATGAGGATCATCTTTCAGCAGAAAATGATAAAATATCTGTGAACCTTTCATCTATAAAAATTCAAAAACCGCCTACAAATATTACAAAAACTGTTGATTTAATAGCTTCCATTTTACCACCTCGCCGTCGCATCAAACGTGTGTTTAAAAGGAATTTCTAATTGTAATGATTCATTTAATTTCACACAATTATTATTAAGTGACACGCTTTCCTTGAATATTTGTAGGCGATAATGAAAAAGTATTAGATCATAAAAAAAAAGAACCTTCGCAAACAATACGAAAAAGAAAAATACACAGTGAATATAAAACTAGAAAGGTTAAGAAAGAAACTCACAGTCTGGAATCGATTGATGATGATAATGTAAGTGAAAATTCTTTTTTTTTTATAAAAAAAAAAAATTAACGAAAAACTTACATTAATGGTATCCAAGAAGGAAAAAGAAGCTCGCGCAATACGTATCCTACACTTTGAAGAGATCGATAAGGTTGTATTGCCAATCGAGTAAGTTGCCACTAATCAACCCCAAGAACTTCACTTGGAAAAGGTGATGAATTCCTTTCATTGTCGCGGAAAAACGAGATTGAAACATAGAATAGGATAATGGAAGTTATATGTATTTTAAGTGAAAACAAAAAAAAAATTAGTTAATTATAGACGAAGGCGTTTATATGTTTGGGCAAAATAATTAACAAAGGCTATCCGGCGATTAATCAAAAAATAGAATAATTCGATCAAAAACTTTGTGCAATAAATTAAACTGTACGTATAATAAATAATGATGATAATATAATAATGATAAAAACTTTGAACAAAACTGCGTTTGAAACTGTTTAAAAAACTTGTATATGATGTTTGAAATGAATAACTTTGGGCATATAGCAAAATGATTTAAATCTCAAATTAGAAAACCTCAAAAAAAAAAAAAAAAAAAAAAGGAAAGGAAAAAAAAAAGAAAAAAGAGGCATGATTAATTAAAAAATATCAAATTATAAATAATTAATAAAAGAAGAATATATTAATGCTATTATTTTTATAATATTTTCTCGTAAAGGATTTTTTTTTTTCTTTTGTAGTTTTTGAAAATTTTTTTTTATAGGTAATAATAATTAATGCAAATCTATGACATGAGGCTTTTATGAATGAAAAAAGAAAAAAAAGTGTTTTTTTTTAAAAAAAAAAAAGCAAAAAAAAAAAAAAAGCCAAGATAAAAATAACCAAATAATACAATATATTTTCTTTTTTTTTTTTCTTGGAAAAAAAAAAAAAAGGAAAAAAAGGAAAGGTTAATTAATCAACAGGGAAGGGAAAAAGTATATATACCGAAAACGAAAAGCTTACACTATAAAAAAAAAAAAAAAAAAAAAAAAAAAAAAAAAAAATTTGAGAAAAAAAGAGGGGAAAGCTTTATAATTAGATACAAGAAAAACGAAATCAAATATATAAGGAAAAAATTTGGAATGATCAAAATAATTATAAAATTTAGTAAATAAAGTGATCAAAGAAATGAAATGTTAATGATCAAATAACACTAAGTTTGATCACCCCCCTAAATGAAGAAAAAATGAAAGGGAGTAGGAAAAAAATAAAAATTAATATCTATATATGATTACTTAAGGACTATAAAAAGAAAAGCAGTCCAACCAATTTTTAAGAAAAAAAATTAAATCCCACACCCCATTATTGTTACTTGAAATATAAGATCACCCAAACAACCCAAAATAGACCAATGGTTCATGATAAGAAAAAAAAATAATTTTTTTTAAAAAAAAAAAAAAAAAAAAAAACCAACAAATCATATGATTATATAAAGAAAAATAGAACATAAATTTTTTTTAATAAAGAAGTTTCCAAAGACTGAATAACAAAGGGAGAGGGATATATATATAAGGCAAGAAAAGCGAAATTTTTGAATAAAAAGTATAATAGCTACAAGAAAGAAAAAGGATGAGATCAAAAAAAGGACACCCTCAAACCATAGAATCACCCAAATTTTTCTTATACAACATTCAATATCTAGCCAAAATACTAAGTAATTGAATAATTGAATAACTAAAGGAAAAGAAAGAAATATTTGATATTCCTCAAATGCAATGCATTTAAAGGTTCTTACTAACCACTGTCCATTATTCATCGACTTCATCCCCAACTTCTTCATCAACAATATCGATATTTCCAGTTTCTGAATCACCAGCATGAAGTACTCTTGCATCGGACTCGCCATTATTACGACCCTTGGTCTTTCCACCTGTACCATTACTTGAGCTAGCAGAAGAACCTCGCGGAGGATTACCACAACGATCTTTTCCATAATTGATACGGAATTTTTTATATTCTTCTTTCATCTTGATATTTTCGATGGCCTTCATAGCAGATGTGATCGAAGTAAAGTTGACAAATCCACAATTCTTCTCCTTAAGGATATTGACAAGTTCAATATCACCGTATTCGGAAAAGTCTCTCTTAAGTTTCTCTTCACTAATATTATCATCTATTTGTCCCACATAAACATTACGAGAGGCGCTTTGAGTATTAACGGCCAACTGGATATATCCTGGTAAAGGTCCTGGATTTTTTCCCCAACCAATCTTAAGGCGACGATTTTTTACCATAACGCCTGTTTGTTGAGCCAGATACATAAAGCTATTTGCAGCACTAGGATCAATAAAAGTGATAAAAGCTATGTGCTTTTCCGGTATATAGCGAATTTGTTGGAGAATTCCACCTCGGATAACATTACAAATTTCTTCACATGACGTATCCGGATGAATATTACCAAGGTAAATCGTTCGATTGCCAATGGTTGAACCAGAAGTTGCACTACCAGCAGCAGATGAAGCGGAAGAGAATAATGGACTAGTTGGACTTCTTAGTTCAGTACCATTATCAAGATGACTTGTGGCGGCGACGACCGCATTTTGATATGGATCAAAACCGAATCCCATAGCGGCATTACCGAAACTTTGAAAATTAAGAGCTCCGGTTGGGAATCCAGCATATTGAGCGGTCGTGCCATTTCCTAAATTGGGTCTCTGGGAACATCGATCCTTTCCATAGTTTACTTTTTTATTTGTATATTTGGGTTCGGTTGGTAAGCTTTGTACAGCCTTCATGGCACTAGAAATAGTAAAAAAGTGAACAAAACCAATGTTCTTTTCTCTAACAATCTTAACAGTATCAATATTGCCATATTTTGACAAATCTTCACGTAAAGTACTTTCTGTTATAGTTTCATCTAAATTACCCAAATAAACATTACGTGTAGCATTTTGAGTAGAAACTGCAACTTGAACATTAACGGGTACCGGAGAAGCTTTACCCCATCCGACCTTCAATTCTTGTCCTTGGATAAGGATTTTACGAGTTGAAGCATCTTGATAAAATGCCATAGCCGCAGAGCCATCCATAAACGAAATAAAAGCACAACTTTTATCAGCAAGTACACGGACCGATTCTATTGGACCGACTCTAACTTGATTGAGGATTTCATCAACTGGTACGTCTGGAGGAAGATTTCCGAGATAAACGGTTCGACCAGTTGCGTTTGTAGAGGGAGAAGCGACGGCGGTCTGTTGGTAAGAAGTTGGAAACTGTGCGGCAGAAAAAGCCCCAGAGAATTGAGGAACCATGCTGCTGACACTAGGAGTATATTGATTCATAGAGGTAGCGTATTGTGAGGCTTGGTGGTACCCGCTCATGCCAAAGTGGCCGGCAGTATGACCTGGATGATGGTGAAAACCAGCCGCACCTTGAGAGTATGTAGGGTTACCCATCATCATTGCTGATGGACCAACAGGAGGAAAATGACTATATAAATCACTATTTGAGGAACCTTGTGCAAGGTCGCTTCTCATACCTCCACCCATAGAATAATTATTACCGCTATAAGCGCTTTGTCCAAAACGTGGTTTTTTCTGGTTATTATCGTGACTTTGATTTCCGTAATCGTTAGGGCGTTTCATGTTTGATTTATCAGTATAACTTTCAGTCCCAAATTCTTCTGAATGGGAGAACAACATAAACACAAGTAATTGCTGTTAAAGGTCGTATTGGAATAAAAAAAAAGAAAAAAAAAAAAAAAGAGACCGTCAATAAAATTGAGCTCGTATCTTCGAACTCTAATAAAATGGATAACCCCTAATATAAAGTTTCTTTTAATGAACTAAGAAACGTTTGGGGATTCTTTTTTTCGAAAAAAAAAAAAAAAAAAATTTGATGAATATGTGATCAAATCTGAAAGCCAGACGCAAATCTCAAAAGCCCCTAAAAATTTTTGTACATGTACTCCGTCATCAAAAAATTTTTCCCCGCAGAATTTAATCAATCATATCAGATGACTTAACACAAATATATATATGTCCAAATTTATCCATTTTCGCGATTTTATCTTCCAAAAAGAAAGTTAACTTTTGATTGGAATTTCAATGAACATCCATACCATTACGTTACTATAACATTATAAAAATTAAGACGGATAAATATTAAATTAAAATTTTTTATTAAAAGATAAAATATTATTTATACGCCAAAATATAAATTATTTTCGAATGTTTATTCTCATGGCAAGCAACGTCCCATAAATCTTGGGTATAAACAACATTCTTTTACTGTATCACGATGTAATAACCAAGCTAAAAACCTTTCAACACCTAATCCAAATCCACCGTGCTCAGTCGTTCCATATTTTCGTTGATCTGTATACCAATAATATGGTGTTGGATCAATTCCTATTTACAAATAAAGGGAAATTAGAAGAATAGTTAAATAAAATAAAATTGAAGAAAAACCACATTACCTTCTCTTTTATATCCTTCTAATAATTCAGATATATCTGAAATTCTCATACTTCCACCCACAATTTCTCCTACGCCGGGCATCAAAACGTCCACACTTTCTGTAACCCGCTTATCATTAGCACATCGTTTCATATAAAATGCTTTGATTTCAGCGGGAAATCTACATAGGAAAATCGGTTGATTAATTCGATCTGTCATAACACGTTCAGGAGCTTCTGGAATATCTTCACCAAATTCATAAAAACTTCCATCTTCTTTTTTAATATCGTGGTCTTTGAGATACTGAACCGCATCTTTATAGTCCATACGTAAGAAAGGACGTTTAGGAGGTACGAAATCTGGATGAAGTTGGTAAACTAATTTGCGAGTTGGTTCATGTGCGAGGACACGAGAAATTGTATCGCAAATCAAATCTTCCAAAGCATTTAATAGATCATCAAATGTAATAAAAACCATTTCGGCTTCTAAATGGGTATACCTTTAATGTAATAAGGAATGATTGAATACGTTACGAAATTATATTAATTATATTTGTTTGAACTAAATGTTGAATAACTCACTCGGATAAATGACGACGGGTATGTGATTTCTCGGCACGATAAGATTCTGAAATACAATATACGTCTCCAAGTGATGGGAGACATGTCTCGAGGTATAATTGAGAGGTCTGTGTAAGATACGCCTAAAAAACCCAATGATTTAAGATAAGATGATTGTAGAGCTTTTAAAAAATTTTGTTGCTTTCCTACTTTTTCTCCGTAATAATTCATTTCGAACAAAGTACTTCCACCCTCGACCTGAGTCTGAACCATGCAAGGAGCGTTAATCTCTGTAAATCCTTTAGAGTCGAAATGATCGCGAAACGCCTTCATAACTGCAGATCGAACTTTTAACACTGTAGATGCAGTTTCTCCTCGAATTACTAAATGACGTTGTTCATATAATACGGATGGATCGGCTTCAGCATTAAGTTTGTTGGTAAATGCATCATCGCCACCCGGTGCATTATGAATGACTTCCCAATAATCGGCAAGAAGCTCGTGATTATCAGGAGCCTGGTAATTGAAATATATATTAACGAAAAAACTTTAAAATAACACAAGTTTTAAACGTGTAAGTCTACCGTTTTGCCAGCAGGTAATTCGGATATCACACCATAAATCGTAACTGTCGATTCGAGGGATAAAGTCAATGCATCATATGTATGACACTAAATATAGAACAAATTAGCAATTATTATGAAGTTAAATTGAATATAAACTTCGAAGCGCACCAATTTGCCGGTGAGAATGCATTGAAGATATCCAGAACCATCTCTCAAAACTATAAACTTCATATCTTTTCCTTGTGTGCGAAGGCGGTGAACCCATCCAGAAACTTTAACGCGCTTTCCACGATTAGAAACTGAATTCAAAATCTTTATCTATAAAATATATATATATATATATGAGTGGAAGTTTTGATAAAGTTCAATAATTATATATTTTTTTTCACCTTTATTGCCTGTGGAAGAGTAGGATCTTGTTCAAGAACAATACTTTTTGCTTCTTCCAATTTTCTTTCTTCTTCTGCTTTTTGAAGGTTTGCTTTTTCAGCTTCAGCTTTCCTTTTTTCTTCTTCCTTCTTGGCCTTTTTTGTCAAGTCCTCAACTCGTTTCTTGGCTTTTTTTAAGGCGGAACCTGATATATCTTTGTAACCTTCTTCAGAAGTTTTCTGAACTAGAATTTTTATATTGTCACCTTTCGCTTGAAGAGAGTGAACTGCTGTTTTATAGGGAGCATCCCGAGTTCCTGTTCCGGTTTCATCAGAGCCATGTATCTCGTCAACATATATAGTTTCATCTAATATTTAAGACAAATAAAACTGGATAAGAATTTTCGTAAATGTGTCGAATTCATTAAAACTTACTGTCTTGTGGCATTTCGCCCGATGAAAAAATTTTAATTGATGTATTATAAAGGAAATGATTTAAACTGCGATCTATTATCGTTATGTATCGATCTGCAATATCTAAAATTTTTAAATTAAAAATTATTTTTTGATTTTTATATTAATAAATATTATTTTGATAAATGCTTTTTAATCACTTCATCATTCACGTTTATGCATCCAAAAACTTACTGATAAAAATTTTTATAAATTTAAATAATTCAAACTTTCTGCTTGACAGTTTCACATTATTTCTCTTATTACCGTTACCATTATGTAAGATCTATTTCCTTTTCACTTTCCTACCCTATAGTTATCAAAGCTATAAAAATTTTTGAATACGCTTCAAATCATCAATATTACTTTTTTTTTATTTTGCAATTCATATGAAATACCAAATCATGTATTAGGAGTGTTTCTAGTTCCGAGCTAAAAAAATTAAATCATAATGCTATAATATTAAAGTAATTCTAAAAATAGAATTTTTATTTGTTGAATCAATTTCATATCAAGTGCAGTTTACAGTTCTGTAAAATATCGAAATTTTGGTTAGAGGCGTAGTGAATTTTTTCAAATAACTTTATTATTTTTTTTAACAAATAAAGATCAAAAATAATTGTTATATCACAATATAAATTGATTATAACCAATTAATCAAATCAAATATTAGAAAAACAATTAATTGTATCAATAGTTCTATAATAAAAATTAGTAAATATACCCATCATATATAACTGATTGAGAACTTGCGCAGAGGCTAGTCTGTAATAGACAGTTTAAAAATGGCATTGCAACTAGTTATAATCATGTGATGCTTATTTATCAACAGTTACAACTAGTTGAAACTTAATTTTTATTAATGTTATAAATAGTTGCAACTCTGTAATGCTTATTTATCACTGATTACAACTAATTGCAGTGCTATCTTTAAAGAATAGACAAGTGTGTAAAGAGTAAATACTGCCTTAAAGTATTCTGACTTTTTATTTCACAGTAAATCAATCACATAAGTTACATTATTAATAATAATTTCACAGGTTATTAGAGATTACTCGTGAAGTTACATTATAATTATTCAGTTTAGATAATTAACCTTTTGCTGTTGCAAATTACTCTACAGCCAAAGTATAATTATCATATGTGACTGTGTAATTATTAGATTTATCATAATTATTTAATATATTATTTATTATTGATTATTAAGAAATTTATATTAAATTTAATTTTGAATTTGTTTAAATAAATGAATTGAATTCAAATATTTACATAAAATAAAATTTTTTATAACAGATCATAACAATAGTTAACATAATTTAAAAAATGCAATAAAAATTACACAATAAATATAATTGCATTAAATTATTATTTATAAAATCTGATTAAAGATATACTTTAATCTTATTTATTATGAAAATCTGTAAAATTAGATCAAATGTAAATCAGAGTTAAAAATTAAAAAAATATACTAATCTTGATATCATAACAAATCAATAAAAATATTCTTTTTAATATATTATGATAATCATATTGGATAACTAAAAATCTAATATTTTTTTTATTTTTTTAAGATTTTAAAGGTTAGTTTTTTTAAAAAAATTGCTTTTTTATTAGTTTCTTCTTTTTTATTTTGTAAGGAATAAAAGTTTTAAAAAGTTTTTTGTAAGTCTATTGTAAAAGGATTTTTTGACATTAGTTTAAGAAACATTATTAATATTATTTTTTTTTTTATTTGTAAAGAATAAAAACCTTAAAAATTTTTTTATACAGTTATTAAAGAAAGATTCTTTTAGTATTAGCTTAAGAATATTTCTAACATTTTTTTTTTTTATTTATAAAAAATGAAAACTCTAAAAATATTTTCATAAGATTATTAGATGAGGATTTTTCAATATTATTTATAAAATATAATTAACATTTCTTTTTTATTTTATTTTATAGAAAATGAAAACTTTAAAAAATTTTTTCATAAATCTATTAAAGAAGATTCTTTTAATATTAATTTAAAAAATATTTTTAACTAAAGATAATATTATAACTAGTAATAAATAAGCATTATAAGATTGTAACTAGTTGAGACATTAATAAAAATTAAATTGCAACTAGTTACAACTGGTGATAAATAAGCATCATATAGTTGTAACTAGTTATAATATCATCTTTATTCTTAACATTTCTTTTTTTTATTTATAAGAAATAAAATTTTGAAAAATATCTTTATAAGTCTATTAAAAAAGATTCTTTTGACATTTACTTAAGAAAATTTTTTAATATTTTTTTTATTTTATAAGAATAAAAGTCTTATTGTAAAGTTATTAGAAAAAAAATTTTTAGCATTATTTATAAAACATTTTTTTATTTTATAAAGAATAGAAACTTTGAAAAATATTTTTGCAAATTTATTAGAAAGAGTTCTTTTAATAATATTAAGAAATATTATTAATATTTCTTTATTTCTTTTTGTAAGAAATAATCTTTTGAAATTATAAAAATATTCTTATTAGTCTATTTAAAAAGAGTTATTTTTAGCATTAACTTAAGAAATATTAACATTTTTTCTTTATATAATAAACAAGTCTTTTAATTTAATTCACATTAATATATAATCTTTTAAGTATTATTAGAATTTTTTTAAAAAATAATAGCTTTATTTATTTTTTTTAATATATAAAATGCAATAAATATTTATCTTTTATAGTCTTTAAGAAGTAGTCTTATTAGAAAGAATATTATTAATTTTTTAATTAATATAATAAAAATATATATACTTCTTATGATATCAATAGTATAAATTAATTTATAAAATAAATAATATTAATATTTAAAAGATAAATTAGATAGTTTTAATCTTATAAAAAAAAATTAAAAATTATCTAAAAATATTTTTACATATAAAAATATTTAAACATTTAATTATTCAATAAATATAACTATTCAATTATAAGATTTATTAAATAATAAAATAATTATTTGCTTTTTTTAAAAGAGAAATTTATTAGTTTTTAAATGCTTTAAACTTAAAATAATGCAGATTAATATATTCTGATAAAATTATTTTTACTTTAATTTTACATTATAAAAAGATATAATTTTTTTTTTTATAAAATATTAAAACATAATTTTTATTAAACAATCTTCATTTCTTAATTATTTTATAATATAACTTTTATATTTTTAATGTTTAATTCAGATTTTCTAAATTTTTTACTTTTTTTTTTATTTTCAAAATTTTTTTCTCATATTACTTTTATTTTAAAACAATCATTCAAATAATAATCTCTTCAAATTCAATTCATAATTTGTCAAATTTAGAATTAGAACATTATAAAAAAAAAGTTTATATTAAATACAATTGATATTTAACTTATTTTTTAATAATCCAAATAATTATACTTACTGAAATTTAAAGATATTTTATTTACCAATATCTTAAAATACATAACTTAGAAAAAGCTAAGCTTAAATTATTTTTAAAAGTTTAACTTATATAATAATAAATAAAAAAATAGAAAATAAACTAAAAATAAATTATAAATATAATTTTAATCAATCTTTTTTTATTTGTAAATCTATTATTTAAAGTTAAATAACATCAAAAAATAGTATTTTTTAACTATATATATAAAAAATTGAATTTAAAGAATAAATTTATAGTAATATAAGACATTCATCAAAAATTTTATTACAAGCTTTTATTAATTTTGATATTTCTTTTACAGTAAAATAATTTTAATATAATATTATAATATACCAAGAGGTGATAAAAGTATTGCACAGTCAAGAATTAGACAATTTTGTAAATTTTTAATAAGTAACTAAGCTATATTTTTTTAATAACATATTAGATAACTATATATTTAATGAAATATTTTTTTCATTGTTTAGTTTAAAGTAATGCATAATGTAAAATCTAATTTTGAAATCTCTCTATTTTTCAATTCTTCACTCTTTATATATTCTCACTAAAGAATTAACTTTTAGTTTTTTGTATATTTTTATTAATTAATAAACTGTAAATATCTACATAAGGTCAGTTAATGACATTTTATATAATTTATAATTTTTGAGTTGCTAGACCCAATTTTTTTGCTATAATAATAGCATTTTAGCCTTTTAACAAAAATGTAATACGTAATGTTAAAAAATAGAGATTTTTAAAATTTGATATTAAGAATTATAATATAATAAATTAAATAATTAATAAAAATATTTCATTAATGTAATAGATGTTCAAAATATTACTAATAAAATATAGCTCAATTATTAATAAAAAATTTTTTACTTAATATTTCATTTTCGATTATATAATATTTTATTACTTTTTAGTATATAGTTTATTATTACTATTAAAACATAAAAGTAATTCAAATATATTTATAACTAATAAATCTATAAATTAATTTATAAAAAATATAAGATTAATATAATATTGATAATAATAATAATAAGAAAATTATATTTTACAATTGTTTTATAAATTTCTAACATACATTAACTTTATAAATTAAATTTTAATTATTTGCAAGTAGTTTATATAAAATTTGTACATATTTTAAAATAAAATTAATGATAAAAAGAAATAATTTAAAACAATTTAATAAAATTAGTATATAATATAAAAAACATTTATTTAATATCAATAACATATTTATTATTATCCCTTCAAGTGTTTTGCAGGTAAATTTGCCTGCAATTTTATTTAATAATTAAAATTATTTATAATAATTTTAAATATTTTTCAAATAATTTATTTAAA
>CAJVPP010001972.1:0-16936 GCA_910592005.1 Funneliformis mosseae
GTAATAAATTTTGATGTAGATCGCTAAGTTACTCGAAATTGGAATTATTAACTTGATACTAGATTTCGTCAGGATATTCTTCAAGATTTGAGCTTTAAAATAAGTATAAGATCATATTTCTAGCATTTGTGGTTCATGAGTTATAGCCATTCAAAGGTAACTAATCACACTTGTGTTTCTTTTGGTAACTACTATATGTCTTCAAATTTAGAGGTCCTTATACAAGTAAGGAAGTGATTAATTAGTAATTAGTAGATTGAGATCTACCTATTAGTAGCTATGATTATAATAAACTACATTGCACACTGCAGTATCATTCAATCAAACTATTATTAGAAGTAGAGGCTAAGTTCAATTTTTAGGTGAATTTGATATTATAGGTATAAATACCACTATTTATGTAAAAGATCTGATCCTACAATCTAAAGATAATACCTTAATTAGTTGCAACAGGTAAAAAATAAGCATCATAATGTTACAACAAATTGCAACATTATTAAAATTTAAGTTGTAATAGGTGACAAATAAACGTCACAATGTTGTAATGCCATCTTTACCACAGTTTCAGTAGTCATCAATAGGGTAAAACTCTATAAAGTAAACTAGTAAAAATAGGGTATGATAAGTTCTATAGTTGATATGAACTTTCTATTTAAAGGTGATAGTACCTAATGGTCTAGTGAGCCTATGACTGTAAGTATAACTATTACAAGTGATCTATACTAAGTGGCAAATTGTCAGAGATATGCTTCTAGTACTAGGTTACCATATCCATTAACTGAGAATCAGAAACCTTAAAGGATTACTTTGAGAGTAATATTTATTTAGTTAATAGGTATTTCTCTAGTAGATCTTAAGCTACCGTATATTAATAGGAAAATAAAAAACTTTTTATTATTAAGAGTAAGGTTAGTATTAGTTAAAACAGTTATAATATTAGCAGCACTTCAAAATAGAAATAAGCATATTGTAAGTAGTTATAATTAGATCATATCTGAGACAATTCAAGCTAATGTATCAAACATCTTTTTAATTTCATTTAGATCATATAATGAAGTATAATGAGTAAATTCATTAATTTAACAGAAAAGCAAGATCTTTTCTATATATTTTTCTAGAAAAATTATATATATGCACTTATATTATATTATTAATTAAAAAAAATGCTGATATTTTTTAATTTGTTAAATTTAGTCTTCTTGTTGAAGATAATTATAGCATGTTATCACAAATTTCTAATCACTATTAAAATCTAACCATTTTTTCAAAATAGGAGAATAATTTCTTAATTTTAATTTCTTTAGCATTTAATGAAATCTCCGTATTCAAAATTAATTAGTCAGAAATGAATGAATGTTATTTTTTATTTTTAGAGATAAAAATGTGATATTATTCGCTTTAAGAAGTTTGATAGTAAAAAAATGATTACGTTCGTCCATATTTAAAAAAAAAATTTTATGATAATTTGTGTTAGATTAGTTAGATTTTTTCTTCAAGTAACTTTAGAAAAGAAAATATATTTCTTAATATAAAAATTAGTAACCTTATTGATCTTTATTTGAGAATTAACTTCTTAGTATTTTTCAAGTGAAAGGTAAGCGAAAAAATAAGCTATTATTTTATTTAGAGTATCAAAATTGAATAAAGTTGTATTGATAACATTTTTTAAAGCATCAAAGAGTTATTTATATTCAAAGAGTCCTTTTTGATAGCTTTTAATAAAGAAAGAACTTCCTTTTACTTTTCTTTATTAAGTATTTGGTCAACTTTTATTTTGATTTTTGGAATTATAGTAATAATAGGAATATTAAAGAACTGTTTCAGTTCTTTTATCTGAGTTATATTTAACTTTTTAGTTGATAATTTACTCAAAACTAATGAAGTAGAGTAGTTACAATTGGTAGTTTTTTGCTCTCTCTTTTTGGTTATGATAGTTGTAAAGAGAAAAAGTTTTTTTAAAAAATAAATAAATATTTTTTTTCTTATGAAGTACCTGATATACCAGATAGTTTTAATGGCGAAGAAATAGCATACACAAGTTATGTAAATCTTATTTTTACTTAACCTATATCAGAAAGGTCTTATCAGACTTAATTATCATACCTAATCCCATCAATAAATACTA
Source organism: Funneliformis mosseae (assembly GCA_910592005.1). Taxonomy (NCBI): domain Eukaryota; kingdom Fungi; phylum Glomeromycota; class Glomeromycetes; order Glomerales; family Glomeraceae; genus Funneliformis; species Funneliformis mosseae. The sequence continues at coordinate 2,126 of CAJVPP010001972.1, forward strand.
GTTTAAGAATTATTACCCAAAGTAACTCCTAAAAGTCTAGCTCTCAAGGTCACTAAACCTCAGAACCATTATCAAATTTGAATAGAAGAATCACTTTTAGCTAGTGTTTTACATAGATTCAAATTAAATTAAATTTAATCTGAATTTAATAAATCAAATTCAGATTAAATCTGTCAGATTTAAATCATATTCAAATTTGGATTCAGATCTGATCTGATCTGTTAGATTCAGATTCAATTTAGATCTGATTTATTAGATTCAAATCTGATCTGTTGGATCTGAATTCAACTTTTTAAAGCTGAAAAGTTCTTTTCATTAAAAAAAAATGAATTTTCAGATTTTTTTTAAAGCTGAAAAGTTCTTTTTATCAAAAAGAAACAAATTTTTAGATTTCTTTAAGAGCTGAAAAGTTTATTTTATTAAAAAGAAATAACTTTTCAAACTTGTTTAGAACTGAAAATCTGTTTCTTTTCATTAAAATTTTAAATTTATTTTAGAATTAAAAAGATTCCTTTTATTAAAAAAAAGCGACTTTTCAAATCTTTTTTAAAGTTAAAAAGGTTTCTTTCATTAAAAAGAAATAACTTTTCAGATTTTTTTAAAACTGAAAAATCATTTTTCAATAAAACTTTTCAGATTCAAATTAGATTTAAACTAATCTATCAGATCTGAGATTCAATCCATTAGATTCAAATCAAATCTGAATTTTAATAGATCTATTAAATTCAAATTAAATTCAGATTCTGAAAAATGAAAATCAAATTAAATCAGATTTAGATAAAATCTGATCTAATCTAATTTTATAAAATACTACTTTTAATCATAGATACTTTTAGTCAATTATTTTTTTCATTTTTACCAATACCAATCAGAATCATTATGATCTCTACCTAATATCAAAATATTTAACACATGATCAGAAAGGCTTTAAATATAATCATTTATTATAAAATTCAGAAAGGTAGATAGCTATCATATCTATATTATCAAACTTATTTAAGAATTAAACTTGACTTTTATTCTAATTGACAGTTTGATTAGATTATTGCTGTAGCAGTGCAATGCAATTTATTATCAACTATAATCACCTTGAGAGTATCCTGAAAGTTTCACTCAATCTACTAATTACTGGTTAATTATTTTCTTACTTAAATAAGAGTCCCTAAATTTAAAGAAGTAAGATAGTATCCATTATAAACCTATCAGTAAAGGCTAAATTTTTATTAATCTCTGGCTTTATTTACATCTACTTATTCTGTAAGATTTAGTATTTAGGCATAATTAACAATCAAACGACATATCAATTGACAGTTACTAATGCATATTAATATATATATCTACTTGTTCAATTACATATTAAATTTTTATAAAATCATCTAATTTTATGCTTCAGCTGAAACTTGAATCTGTGACTATTATAATATAACCCACAATAAGAACTCAGTTGTTATCAATTGAACTAGAATTACCAATTCTTAAAAATAACAAATAAATAAAAATTATAAATAGCTATTTTAGACGATCAGATATAATATAATATATTACATAATTGGATCATTTACAAAATATATAAATAAGTCAAAAGTATAAAGCAAAGAGTGTAACAGACAAATAGCAGTAATAAAATATTTTTTTGCAAACTTTTTATGAAATTCAAAATAAACTTTACTCTAATAAAAGTTTTTAAATTTATCATTAATTATTATAATTAAAATGCACATTTGAAAAGAATAAAATTTTACATGAAAAATAGTAATTGTAATATTTAATTATTATATAAATTACTGTTTTATGTAATCTTAAAAATATACTAAAAAAAATTTTTTTAAATTTATTTAAAAAAACTTAATTAAAATAAAACAAAATAATAATATTTAAATACTTTTATTTGATACTTTTTTTTTATAAAATGTAGTAATTTTGTGATATATATTTATATTAATATAGTCTTAATAAATTATACAAATAAATATTCAAAAAAACAAAAAATTCAAAAATTATTATGATTACAATAAACTATTACTCAACAAATATTAAACTAATTAAGATAAAATTTTATAAGTAAGTAGTTTTGAATATATAAAATATTTTTATTTAATGCATAGTAAATAATTTACTTTAACTAATATAATTAAATTAATTTGTGAAATTAAAAGCGTGATTTATTTAATAAAGTTATAAAAAAATTATTTCTATACAAATATTAATTTAATCAATATAATAAATTAAATGTAAATAGTACCAAATCTGCTAAACATCTTTTATTTAGAGATAAAGATGATTGACTTTGACTAAAATACTCAAATTAAACTATGAAGTTAAAAAAAAGTGACATAGTGTTAATAAAATTACAAAAACACATATTACTATACAAATATTAATACAATTGAGATAAAATTTTATATGTAAATAGAATTGAACCTGTTGAATAACTTTTACTAGAAATAAAAGGTAATTGACTTTGACCAATATGCTTAAATTTTTTTGTAAAATCAAAAAAGTGTGACTTATTTAATAAAGTTACAAAAAAATTATTCTATATAAATATTAATCTAATTAATATAATAAATTAAATATAAATAGTATCAAACTGCTAAATAACTTTTACTTAGAAATAAAAGGCAATTAACTTTAATCAAAGTACTCAAATTTCTTTGTAAAGTCAAAAAAGTGTAATTTATTTAATAAAGTTACAAAGAAAATTATTTCTATATAAATATTAATTTAATCAATATAATAAATTAAATCTAAATAGTATTAAACCTGCTGAATAATATTTACTTAGATATAAAAGGCAATTAACTTTGACTAAAATGCTCAAATTAACCTATAAAATTAAAAAAAAGTGTTATAATATTAATAAAGTTACAAAAACACTTATTACTATATAAATATTAATCTAATTGAGATAAAATTTTATATACAAATAGTATCAAACCTGCTGAATAACTTTTATTTAGAGATAAAAGTTAATTAATTTTAACCAAAGTATTCAAATTTCATCATAAATCTTTGTATTAATATTTATAAAAAAAGATATTAAATAAATATAAAAATTAGAATTTACAAAATAAAAAAAGTATATTTAATAAATTCTTACAAGTTCAAATATTTAAGTTTAAAAAAATAAGATTTTTTTTTAAAGATTATATTAAATAAAATAAATGTTTTTTGTTAAAAAAAAAAAAAAAGAAAAAAAATAATAGTTTAAAAAGGAAAATGATACTAAAAAAAAGATTGGAAAAATTAATCATCAATAATATTAATTGTACAATTATAATTAATTATCAATTAAATAAATTAAATATTTAATAATTTTATATAATTTTCATATATTTTAATTTTAAAAAATATGCAAAAATTAATTTATCATTTTCATATTATTTTCAAATATAAATTTCTTATAAGGGTGATATAATATCTCTTAAGGTATTATTAAAAGTACCATTTCTTTAACCAGTTTTTAGAATGAATATAATTAATATTTAGATAATAAAAAAAGTCTAGATTATCTTTTACTAATAAGGAATAAAGAGTTATTAACAGAAGATATATACTATAAATTTTTTCTTTTATTTTTGATAATTAAGCTACTAATAATGAATTATCACTAATAATCTGACTAACTAAAAGAATCTTTTAAGTTAGTTTAGATATAATTATTTCATTTAAAATAGCTATTAACTCCTAATATTTTATTCTAAAATAATACAAATATCTTATATTAATCTAACTTGTTAGTAGTATATTAATAAAAAAAATTATTTCTACAACAAAGTTTTCTCATTAACTATTTATATTGTGTTTAATCTATTCTGAAGTAAGAGGCTTCTCTTTATTTTATAAGTCTAAAGATTATTATTAAATATATTTATTTATATTATATATCTTTTCTTAAAATATACTATTTTTATAACTCTAACATTTTAAAATTGCTAATACAATTAAAAATAATATTGAACTAATACAAATATATAAATAAGTTAAATAAATGCTGATATATCAAATTATAATATAAATAATCATACAGTTATCAAAAATAATACAAAGAAATCACTTAATATGACTTGACTATATGAATAAAATTTTGTATGATATAATATTAATCACATTAAAATAAGTATAGACTTCAGCATAAATAACTCTCTACACCATCAAGAAAAATCCTATTAATAGCTAATAAAATTTTTATACTAATATACTTATATTTTCAGAATAGTATTATTATTTGCATATTTATTATTTGATATATCATATTATTTCACTTATAAAATAGCATACCTGTGATATAATTTAAATAAGTTTTTAGAATATTTAAAATTTATGCTATATGAGTTTTTTATTAAATTAACTGCTCTTTCTATAACGCTTCCTAGTTTATCATTACTAATCTAAGGATTTTCTTCTAACCCTTAGTAAATAATAGAACTTATTATTAAATATTCAGTTTATATATTAGTTAAATATTCTATAGTTTTTATATATAAATATTCTGAAAATATAATAATAAAGGTAATTAAAATATAATATTAGAAGCTTAAGTAAAAAGTAATATAAAATTTTAATCTTTTCATTATACTATCCTTTTAAATATCTCATATTTTCTATTTATGACTCTCTGAACTTATATTCACATTAAATAAAAGAAATAAGAGAAATATATAAAGTATTTTATGTTAAATTTTGTGTTTATGAATAAGAGTTTATAGAATATATATTAAAGATCTCAACATTTACAAAAGCTTTGAAAGCAATGCATATACTTTTTTTCATTTAACTACACAAAAATCTAGCAACATTATATAGATATTATTCTATTTAGAATATAATAGAAATATCCTGTCCCTTTGAAGTAAATATTCATATCAGTAAATACTATTTACTAAATTTTATTCTGCTAAATATTGTAAGAGAAAAAATTTAAAATATTTTAAGAATTGATTTCTTATATATAAAAATTAATTTATTGCATAAGCAGTCATATAAAAGCATAGATAATTTATGAAATATTACTTATTATATTATTATATTATATATATTTTAATGAGAATCAAAAATATTTATTATATCATATATGTCTATATGTATTAGCTATAAGATACTTTACATAGCAAGGCAAATATATTATTTTGTTTTAATAAAATTTATAAACATTTTTCTTCTACAGATAATACATTTTATAGACTAGCATTATCTATATAATAATATTAAATGATCTTATATCAATTTTTTAAAGACACTTTTAGGATACTTTATCTTTATACTATCAGTCTCTAGTTAGCCAGCTATAGATCTTTATATTATATATAGATAAAAGACAAAACCTCTTAATAATAGTCAAAACTTAGATAAAATTATATTAAGATCATAATAAGGGATATGATAAAATCCATTTGATATGACAAAAGCTGAAACTGTTAAAACTATATTAAAAATATAGAAAGGGGTATGACAGAATTATTTTAAGGAGGTTTTGGCAGGTATCTATAATATCACATAATCCTAATATATCCTTTTTAACAAAATATCTATTAATGTGATTTTGTATATATTTTATTATAATATACTAATTAAATATACTGGAAAGAATTATATAATCTTCCTGTTATAATAATTTTTTAACAGGTTCTAAAACTATCTAATCTAATCAGTATATTAATTAATTTTATTTCTCTTCTACTTAAGTTCTAGTATTATATATAGTATAATCATATAAATTAATTTTCCTATTAAATTTTATTAGTTCTTTATTAATATAATAATAACTCTCATTATAAGGAATAATATTTAAATATTTCTATTTGTTAGAAACAGTAATGATAAATGATCAAGTTATTTGGCCATTTTGAAATCATCTCTAAATAAACTTTAAATGATTCAATCATTTGAGATCATTTGTTATTTGATTATTTAAATGTAATATAGGCCAAATTTTAGATATTGCATGAATTACAATATATCACATAAAATATTTATAAAACTGTTTGAAATATTAAATTATATTAATTATTTAGCCAGAATTTTTGAGATCACATGATTAAATAACCAGGTCATTTTTTATTTAATGTTAAAATGATTCAAATGATATATAACTAGTCATTTAGATTATTTAAAATCATTTGAGTCACTTACCATCATTGGTCAGAAATGTTATTATTTCTTATTGTCTCTCAAATTTATTTTACTAAAAATACGGGTCTCTTCTGTAATTCCTATATAAAAGGAACCTTTTCAGCTCTAAAAGAGTTTTGAAAAGTCGTTTCTTTTCAATGAAAGGAACCTTTTCAGCTCTAAAAGAGTTCTGATAGGTCATTTTTTTTCATTGAAAGAAACCTTTTTAACTCTAAAAAAGTTCTGAAAAGTCATTCCTTTTCATTAAAAGGAACTTTTTTAGCTCTAAAAGAGTTTCAAAAAGTTATTTTTTTTCAATGAAAGGAACTTTTTAGTTCTAAAGAAGGTCTAAAAATTCATTTCTTTTCAATAAAAGGAACTTTTCAATTCTAAAAAGTCTGAAAATTCATTTTTTTTTTAATGAAAGAAATTTTTTGGTTTTAAAAGAGGTCTAAAAATTCATTCCTTTTTAATGAAAGGAACTTTTCAGCTCTAAAAAAGATCCAAAAATTCATTTCTTTTTGAAAGGAACTTTTCAGTTCTAAAAAAAATCTGAAAATTTGTTTTTTTTTAATAAAAAGAACAAATTTTCAGATCTAAAAGTATCTAAAAATTCGTTTCCTTTCAATAAAAAGAACTTTTCAGCTCTAAAAGAGATTTGAAAATTAGTTTCTTTTCAATAAAAGGAACTTTTTGATTTTAAAAGAGATCTGAAAATTTGTTTCTTTTCAATGAAAGAAAACAAATTTTTAGTTCTAAAAAATCTGAAAATTTATTCCTATTCATTGAAAAGGAACTTTTTGACTTTAAAAAAGTTGAATTCAGATCTGATAGATCAGATTCAAATTCAATTCGAATTTGACAGATCAGATCTGAATCCAATTAAAATCTGACAAATCAGATCTGATCCAAATCTGAATCAGAATTAGATCCAAATCTGATAGATCTGATCTGAATCCAATCTGTCAGATTCAGATTGGATTTAGATTGATCTGAATCTGTATAGAATACTAGATATTTGTAAAAAAATTTGCCTTCTGATTTAGTTCATTGAATATTGCATATATTATCAATTAAAAGAAATTTGATCTGAAAAGCCAATAATATTGTAAAAAATAATTTATAAAATATATGATATTTATCCTTTTAAGTTTACACCTTTATAGGTTACAAAAATTATGTTAGTGAAAAGTTAATTGAAGATCTTATATTTATTGATAATAAATAAATTATTTATATTAATAGGGTTCAAAAATTACATTAGTAAAAAGTTAATTGAAAATCTTATGTTGTTGATAATAAATAAATTATTTATATTAATAGGCTTCAATTATTATATTTATAGATATAATTGGTTATAAAAGTTGAAAAATTACATATTTTTTATTAAAATAATATCAATTTGTGAATTTTATGTAAAAAAAATAATTATAATTAAAATATATTTGAACTAGTTATATACAATAAAAATTTTTTATTTCAATTACCATGTTATATACTATAAATCGATAAGTTCAAAATTAATAAAATAATATTATAAAATAAAAATTATTATTATATAGTTCTCGAAAAAAATAATAAAAATTATATTTTTATTTATTGTGTAACAATTAAAGATTAAAAATATATGAAAAATTTATAAAAAGTTGTTTATCATATTATGATTATATTCCTAAAAATTATTTAGCAATCTGCCTTATCACTATTTTGTTTAATTACCTGTTCTAATCTTGATGGCATACTATGAATTAAATTAACAAAAATTTTAAACTTAATTTTCTTTCATTTTTTTTGAATTATTTCGCAAAAAATATTTACAGTAATTAGACTTTTTTTAGCTACCAGTTTGTTAACCTCTTTCTCTACATAGCTCTTCATTATTTTCTATAAATCTTCTATAGGATTGAGATCATAGCTATTTGATAGCCAGTCTATCAACCTCAAATAATAATTTGCAAGTAATTTCTTAGTTTCTTTAGTCATGTATTTGGAATCGTTATCTTGTTAGAATACCCAAGACCTTTTCATAATAGAATTAGTATTGTCAAAGAAATTTTCCTTTAAAATTTCACAATAAAAGATACTATTTATATTTCCAGTAAAAAGAATGCCAATTTGACCTTTGATTGAAAATGCATTTTATATATGAACTTTATATAGATGTTTTACCATAGGCTTTTGTGAAGGTTTTGGATTAGCTTTGTAGAATACATTTTGGGTATTCCTAAATATCTGAAATGTAACTTTGTTAGAAAAAATAACTTTATTTCAGTTTTGATTTTTATATTTTGTAGCAAAATCAATATGCTTTTGTTTATGTTTTTCTGTAAAAAGGAGTATAGATTTTAGAACTTTACAAATATAATTGAGATCATGAAGCTCATTAAGCACTGTGTTGTCAGTTATGTCAAGGTTGGTATACTTGACATTTAAAATATTTGCAAGCTTAGTATATGTTGAGAATTTTTTATTAAGATAAGCTGATCAAGATAATGACGTTTTTTAGGTGAAAGTTTCTTTGGTCTTTCAACTTGAGGTAAAGGGTCTAAAATGGTATTTTTTGAGTTTTTTAATATATTTATAAATAGTAGAAAGAGGAATAAAAGTTAGTTTATGTAAAGTTTGAGCATTGTAGATATTATTTTCTCACAAAGAGGTTATTATAGTATAGTGTTATTTAGTGTAACTTAAACTATTATGTGTCTAATGTAACTTTAGTAAAATGTAAACAAAACAAAAACAATGATGATCATCATAAACAAAAATGATTGTTGTATTACCATATGATAGGATTTTTTTATAAGTTGTATATTGCGAAAAATTTTTAATTTTTTTCTATTATATTTTATTCTCATTACTTTTTTCGAAAACTGTATATTAAAAAAATTATCACAAAAGATTTAAATTTATTGAAACTAAAATATAAATCTGTTAACAAAATATTCATTATCTAAATCAAAGCGTAATATAATATATATTATATTTAGTATAACTTCTATGTCAATAAAGTTATAAATTTCTGTAAGTTCTAATCAAAAACATCCATAAAAATATGGATTACTTTGAGATTTGAAGTCATACTACCTAATTAATATGAGATTTAATGAAATGTTTTGTTTTGCAATATTTATTTTCGCTATTAATAAACCTTTAATAAAGTTTTAAGAATAAATATTAAATTTATTAATATATTATATTTAATATTAAATAAATTAAACTATTTACCTGTTTGTAACAAATGCCTTGATCTAAAGTATATTTAAATAATTCATTAGAATTCATGTAAATAGACACATTACTAAATCAAGATAACTATAATATTTGTTATCATTGTATAAAATAGAAAGATTTTCTAATATAACAAATTTATATGTCTTCACTTTGCATTATTTGTAGAAGTTATATCAGGTACTTGATCTAAATATAAATATAAACTTTTCACAAATTTAGTAAATCTAGTTTTCATTTTATCATTTATTTCAGGATCTAAATCCTTTTTCTCAAAAAATATGTTTGCATTACTCAATTTAAACTCAAAAAGTTTTGCAGAAAATTTAAATACATGAAAAATGGTTGGCAATTTTATTGATAAATGGGTTAAGTTTATAATTGACTGTTATTGAATTTGTGTTATATAAATAATTTTAACACAATATCATATAATTGTAAATTTTTATATAACTTATTATTTTCATTATTTGAGTTTCAATATTCCTTTTATTACTTAATCAGTATGGATTTTTGACATATTCTTTGTAAAGACTTTCATAAATCTTCATGATATATCTATTAATTATACTAAATGATCAAATTGAATCAATTATATAATATACCTATAAATGTAATTTTGGTAATTTTAACTCTAATAGAGAGATATTTTGAAAATTTTTTATAAATCTTTGAGACTAATTATCTATTGAATTTTAAAAAGATTTAACTATTAGAATACAGAAGTTTTTTTAAGTTTAGTGTTATTATATATACCTTAAATTTATTCAGATCACTTTTTTTAAACATTTTAAATTTACTAATTGCATACATATCATTTTATGCTTCATAAAGCAATGTCAAATCTTTATTTTTAATAAAATTTTTAACTCCTTTTGTATTTTCTTTATATAGATTATCTATTACAAAAACCATCACTTTTATTAAGCTACAGTATTTATTAGTAGTTAATCTAACAATTGATTGTAAATCATTTGTAAAGATCCTTAATCTAGAGAATCTTGATATTATAGCTAATCTACAATCTATTTCATTTACTAAAAAATTACTAAACTGATTTTTTAAAATTTCTCTTATGTATTCAATTTGATAATGAAATAGACCTAAATCGAGATGATGTATTCTATCTGATACTGTAACTTCATAAATATTTATATTACTTAAATAGACAAATAAAATATTAAATAAATATAATAAATTTTATAATACAAATGCTAAGTAAACTTATGATAGTTTCTAAAAAAAATTATGCACTTTTTTGATGCAAACAGATCTTGCTAAATTTTAATTAAAAAATTGGTTCATATCATTATATGTTCATAGTTTCATATTACTTGTCATTAAATTAATATTTGCAAGACCATTTTTTCTGACTAAATAAAAATAACAGGGAAAATTTGACATAAATAATTTAAAAGTAAGACAATATGTTGCAGCTTCTAACCAATCTGTAATTACGATTAAAACTCAAGAACTAAATCAAATTTTTTTGTTATTTAAAATTAAATCTATACCATTATCATTTAGAAGAGGATTTAGCAAAACTTTTAAAGATTTATGAAAGGCTTCATGAGCAACATTTTTAAAGTTTTCAATTGTTTTTCAGTATTATCACTGACTTTTAGGATTGGCAAGTATCCTAATAGTTGTTTAACATCTAGTTTGTTATGCCTCTAATTTTTAATGTTGCCAATTGACATATAAATGGGATGAAGATTACATTTTTCCAATATATCAACATTAGTAGCATCTGAATATAATATTATTTATAAGATTTTGAAATAATATGGAATGGTTTTTTCTGTATTTTCTCACTATATTTCAGTATTTTGTTCACTGTATATTTTTTTTCTATTATATTACATATATATTAATAATATATATTATATTATTAATATAAATATTAAAAACTCAATAAAATAAAATAATTATCTCAAGCTTTTCAAAAGTTAGCGTAAAGTTTCATAATATATTAGAAATAGATAAAATATTTTTTATACAATTTAATAAAGATCAATGATAAAAATAATATTCCTTATTATTATAATCTATTACACAAGTTTTAGATATGTCAAATGTGATAAATTTATATTATCTATATATATATGTCCTTGTTCGATAGATTTTAGAAATGAAGATGTATTAAGATTTGCATATTTATTAAAAATCTTATTATTACATTATTTGTCTTATTACTAAGTTTATAGTTTATAACTAATGCCATTAAATCACCATATGCTTTATTTGAATAATCTGTATTTATTTCAGATTCAAATTCAGATTCTTCTAAAGTATTTTCTAAAATATCATCAAAGACAGACTATTCATTATCTGTTAAAAATGACATGCTTTGAATATCACCTTCTAAAATTGACATGCTTTGATTATCACCTTCTGGAATTGACGTGTTTTGATCATCACCTTTTAAAATTAACATACTTTGTTCACCACCTTCTGTAATTAATGTATTTTGGTCATTATAATTCAAAAAACTTTGATCATTTTCATTGATTTCAATGCTTTAATTATTTAATGACATATCACTAATTTTATTTATATCAGATTCTTCACTATTTTAGTAGCAGATATGCAAAAACTAACATATTGACTATAAGCAGATTTAGTGAAAAAGATTCTTAAACAAAATGGCATTAAAACACTATTTTAAAAATATTATTTTTTAGATATTCTTATTTTTAAACTAGTTTATTAATATATTATTTTCATCATATTTATATACAGTAGCGATCATAAGTATCCAACTGCCTCTAACTTTGACTACAAGTAAGTAAATTCAAAAAATTTTTTTTATTTAAAAAATACATAACCAACTAACTAAAATTAATATATTGTGTAGTCACCATTTGATTCTATAAGTGCAGCTGTACACCTTTTCATACTAACTACCAAATTTGTAATAAATACAGGTGATAATTAGTTTCATTATTTTGTAAATTTCTCTTTTAACCCTCTAATTGATTGAATTTTTTTTTGTATATTAATTTTCATTAACTTCTAAACATTTTCTATAGGGTTTTAGTCTGAAGATATTGATAGCTAAGAAAATACCTCAATGTCATTTTCTTTCTTCCATTTTTTCATGATTTTCAATTAATACTTTAGATTATTATCTTCTTGCAAGATCCAATCTATATTACTTTCACTAAAAAGTTTAGAGGTGAAAGCCAGAAGACCTTGCTTATAAATAGTATACTAAATCCAGAAGCAGAAAAACATTCTCAAACATAAATTTTGGTAGATGCTTAACAGAATGAAACACTTTTTTTCTACCAGGAAACTGTTAAACCTTTTTTTGATATATATAATTGAAATGTATTCTCATCTGTAAAAACAACTCGATTCCAATCAAAATTCTTATATTTTTTTACCCATTACAACCTTTTCTTTCAATGGTTTTCTTTAAGCAAAGGTTTAGAAATTTCATTACTAAACTTTTCTTTAGACTTACAAAAATGTCACCTTATTGTTTCTATACTAAGTCAAACGCCTCTTTCTTCCATTTTTTTTGTATTAAATGGCTGTTATATTATGTTCTTTCTCTGCCATTTTTACAATCTTATCATCTTATTTTGCAGATCTTACACAAGGCTGTCCCAGTCTTTCTGAAGTACTTAAGTCCCAATTTTTATAATATCTTTTAACCTAATAAATAGCTGTAAACTTATTACAATGTACCTGTTTAATAATAAATCTAAAACTAAACTTTAGACCAACTGGATGCTCATGTAAAAAGACAATTTTATATCATTTTTCTAAAGAAAGTTTCATTTTTTAAGCAAAAGTTTGATGATCATCTAAATTTTTTTTTTATATCATTGATACTTATAAATTTACAGATGATTATGTATTGTATTACATTATATTTCTAGAAAATTTAAGGGATAATTATATAATAATTTTAGATGATCTTAGATAGTCAGATACTTATGACTGCTACTATACAAAATTTTAATATTAGTTATTTTTTAGCTATTGATTCTTGGTTGATATTTTAGGTGTTATAAAAATGGCAAAATATTTTATCAATCACTTATCTAGAACATTAAATTATAACCTAAATATGATCAGTAGGCTGAATCAACTTTTTAATACAATGTAAAAAATTAGGCTTATGAATATACTGTTTATATCATAATATATACTTTATATATTAATGGACTTTCATAAATTCAATCATATCAAAATATAATTAAAAGTCTCTAATTAAATTAGGTAATTGCTTATTATAATAAGGTTAAAAATTTTAAAAAACATAACATAGATAGCATAGAATATAAATTATACAAATAATAAATTAATAAACATTTAAAAGAAAATCTGAGAGAAAAAAATTTTTTATTAAAATCCTAATGTTTTTAAATGAAAGTTATAAATATTAATTCAGAAAGAGAAAAGCTTTAGTGTATACATGTAAGATAGAGTAGTGATACATAAAATCTTACCTGTTAGTAGTAACATTTTTTATATTATACAAAAATGCTTTAATCATAAGTATACATAAATATTTATAGTACATCATAATTATAATGTATTGCAAAAATTATGAAATGCTTTAACTGTAAATTTTTATAAATTATACAATTTGTAAATATTTTGAAGTATTCTGTTCAGTAATATATTATAATTATAATATATTACAAAAATTACAAAATGCTTCAATTGTAAATTTTTGTAAATTATACAATTTATAAATATTACGGAGTATTCCGTTCAGTAGGATATTATAATTATAATATAATAATGACTTACGAAATATTTTAATTGTAAATTTTGTAAATTATACAGTTTGTAAATATAATGGAGTATTCTATTTAGTAATATATAATAATTATAATATATCACAAAATTACGAAATATTTTAACTATAAACTTTCATAAATCATACAGTTTGTAACTATTACAGAATACATCAACTGTAGTACTACATAACTATCATATTTTGCAAAAATTACAAAATACTTTAATCATAAACTTTTATAAATCATACAGTATGTTAATATGATAGAATACATTAACTGTAGTACTACGTAACTATCACATTTTGCAAAAATTACAAAATACTTTGATCATAAACTTGCGTAAACTATACAAATTTGTAAGTTTTATGTAATCTTATGTTATATTAAATTTCCTGATGTAAAAAGTAAAAAAATCAGAAAAATTGATTAAAATTCAACTTAAATTTCGTCTGATTTAGATAGTTAGTGGCATATTTCTATTATAAAAAGTAAAAAAAAATCAGGTTATTTTTAAAAAGTTGATTAAAATACAGCTTTTTCTTTGTCTGATTTTAATAGTTAAAGGCAAAAATTGACTAAAATTTTACTTAAGGCCTTTTTGTTCTTGAAACAATTTTTTTTTGACATTTTGGTGGAATGTAAAAAAAGAAAATTTGGAAATGATTAAAATTATTTTTTAAAAAGTTAAAAAATTAAGCTTATTTATATAAAT
>CAJVPP010001973.1:0-16934 GCA_910592005.1 Funneliformis mosseae
ATATCCCTCTTCAAATAGAGTACAAATCCTTGACCTTTTTTCAACAGATAAATAACCCATCAATATTTTTTTTTTTTAAAAAAAAAAGGATTCCTAAAGGCATCCTTTTTATGTGTTGCATGATTGTTTTAAATAAAAATAATCGCATACGATATGAAGTTATTTATTTTCATAAAATCGGTCATAATAAATGCATCATTTAATTTGTATGTTTTTACATTTCGTGAAAAATAATTTTTGTTTTCTTAAAAAAAGATTATATAGATTGATAAAATAGGTATGACGAACTTTTTAAATAAGTTTTGTAACACTGCGATTTCTTAATCTCAAAAAATTGCAATTTTAAGATTTACATTCAGGTGATGCAATTCTTTTGACCGCCACTGTATGCGTTGATCTAAAGAAAGTGCAAGAGAAATTATTTCTTATTTTGTCGAAAAGCACTATTACAATGTCAGTTCAATATATGTATTCTATAGCTACTTTGATTACTTAAAGATAATATGAAAAAATCTCACATATATCTATCTATTTAATGGATTGTGTATTGTAGATGAGCTGAACTATATTGTGTATCAATATGCTAATAACTGGCATAGTGTAATTAAGATTATTGATAAGGCATTATATGAACAAAATTTTATTGTTTTTGATCTAACTATACCTTGAGAGCATTCATATAGGATACGTATCAGTTGAGATATGTCACTTCTTAGTGAGAATACAACTTTAGCTCTTTTTCTGCCTTTAGCATTTACATCTTCAGATCTTTGATTTTATCGCGCATTTTTTTATTTACATTAACCCGCTCTCTATATTCTTTTTCTATGTCATGCATAAATTTCTCAAAAGTTTATCTATTATAATCAAGCAGATGCTGAGATAGTACTTTAAGCTCATTTATAACTCAGCGATTATTTTCTTCTTCATGATCATGCTTTAGTACTTCTGGTTGAGTAGTATTATTGGTTTAAGTTCCAATGTCTGCAACATATATAGCTGGTATTGCTGGGAATATATTGCATTCTGATCAGCTTCAAGGGCGCAATATTTTTTTCTGAGTCATAATTTTGCGTTTTCTATTTAATAAGTTCTTATAAACCTTTAACATATGCCTCAAATAGGATTCAATTTGTTCAGACTTCTCAAAAATAGATTCTAATGGGACAGAGTCTTTAAAATGATGCAAGAGTCTTTGATACACTCTCTTAATAAGACTTTCAGATAGTTTATTGATAATGTATTTATAGTCAGAATGGAACATTTTATTAGATATAGTTTTGCGTAAAAAAGTTTGCACAGAAGAAATTTACCCAGTATAGGACATAGCATTAAAAATAAATTTATGTGTTAATATTGTAAGAAATCTACTAGTAATACAACTTCAATCAAATTACGTGTACGTTATAATCTCTAATGCTAATATTTTGCTAGTCAGCATTAATATAGGATCACTTTTTTTTGTGATATAGATAATAAATTCTTTACTAATTTGTTTTGCAATATTCAAAAGAAACAAATCACATGTTTTCTGAGACCGTCAGTCCCGCAAATTTGTCAAGAAAAAATTTTATTAAAATAGTTTATAAAATACAAAAAAAATATAGTTATCTCATTTAGGTGAAGAAACTGTAAAGCTTTTTTCTACATTTCGATTTGATCTTTTTAAAGGTGCATTGTAGAGTATACTCATATTAACAATTAGAATATTTCGCAATATCAGTAATAATTCTATAAATTTTTCTATAATGGACGGATCTGACAGTTGAACCAGAATTTCTGATTATAAAGACGATAATATTGATGGACCTCGCTCATATCCTTATAAGAACACTTAAATATAATTTTTTTTCAGCTATCTGCATCCTAATAATCCCAAATTCATCTTTATCAGGTTTGTAACTTTACAAGTCCAGTACATCTCATTATTGACCTTGCGTCATAGCTTTACTTGATCATCTCTTTTCTTTTGCGTTATATATGATAAACGTGAGCATTCAATAAATAAAAATTCATAATTTTTTCTATTATGTTTTATTACAAACATAACATCTAGTCATCTTTCAAATTGTCTATCACCTTTCCTATCTACACTAACACTACTTTAATGTTTAGAACTGCTAACGAATGTGGTTTTTTCTAGAGAAAGATTCTTCAATATTGCCCAAATAGCCAGTACTATCATATTGGTTACATAAGTACCTTTATTTAGGGATTTCACAAAATTCGTTTTAAATGCAAGATTATTCAAGAATCACATTTAATATAAATAAAAATAAGCAGAGATCAGAAAATCACTAAATATTCTGAAATATCATAAAAAATACTTACAATATATTCAAAATTCTCTCTGCGATTATTGCAAGCTCGTTT
This sequence comes from Funneliformis mosseae, assembly GCA_910592005.1. NCBI lineage: Eukaryota > Fungi > Glomeromycota > Glomeromycetes > Glomerales > Glomeraceae > Funneliformis > Funneliformis mosseae. The sequence goes on from CAJVPP010001973.1 coordinate 2,374, forward strand.
TCTGTTTCTTTTCATGTCCCATCATATATAAGTTTCCTTAGAAAATCATTTTTACAATTTTCAATAAAATTAGCAACGAATTCATTAAATTTTTTTATTATGAACGGAAGAGATAAAGGTACCATTTGTCATACTGGCTTAATAAAAATGTACTTAAATTAGCCTGGCAACTTCTTTACAATTTCTGACTTGTTAGAAATTACTTGAATAGCTAGAGAGTTCATCTATGATAATTCAGAAATATTCACACTATTTATACCATAGTATAGATGCTGATTAATCAGCGTCATTATATTTTTCTTGAGTTTGCCTTTCAATTCATTTATAATTTTTTCAATCTCATCAGAATTAAGAGGTCTTTCTTTATTCATTCTAACTATTCCTATATCATGTAAATTGCAAACTCCTTTAAAAGTAATCTCAAACTAATATAATTAGATGATGTGTTAGTTTCAGTAATATAATAATCTCATCATTAAAAAAATGCATACGCTATCAATACATATGCAAAGTTATCATCTTAATATAGCTATCATTTTAATGAAACCTTGTGTAATATTAAATAACTACATAATATCTTACGAATTAATCACCTCCTAATATATCGAGAAATATTCCTGAGGTAGAGCTAATAAAATAATTAAAATACAAGTAATAGTTTATACATCCTCCATGCAGTTCAAGAAATAGGTCCTTTAGATGCAGGCTAATAGAATAAATACACTATCATTTCAGATTTCATTCGTATAAGTGGATCACATAATATCATCATTTAGTAGAAAAAAATATTAGTAAAGCTTTACAACTAACCTGAGGAAGTATTTGGAGAAGTTTTAATTAGCGTGAAGGTTTTTTAGTATAAAGTTTACTAGTAAACCCTATGGCTTAGTTTATAACACTTCTTAAATTATTTTGTGAAATTTAGGGATCTTCTTTTATTCCCTGATAATGACTGAAGTAGCAGTAATGTGTTCTCGCTTAGCTGTTACTAAAAAATTGTATATTTTTGAGTATAGTTCAGAAGACATAGTTTTGTATTGTTAATATAGAATAAGTGACCTGAATATAAATTTTCTATACTACCCTTTTAAATGCTATCATTTCTCATTCTCTTCATGTTAGAGGAAAAGAGATAGGAGAGGCACTTTACGCTAAATATTTTTTTGAAAATAAAGGCATGCAGAATGTGCATTAAAGATCTCAATATTATATCATATATACTTTAATGAGGATCGAAAACATGTTAATTTATGTCGTATACGCTTACATGCATTGACCTTGAGGCGCTTTGTATGATTGAATAATATAATATTTGGGATCTTCTTCAAAAAATACTTTATTAAAACTGTTATACAGTATATTGCTGAGGATCTAACCCTGCAGATTATGCATAGCGTCTTTGGCTAATTCCACTAAGCGATTATCCATAATATAATGCAAAAAATAAATTATATTAATTAAACTAATTAAACAATCGTAATTTATGTTCTATCTTTCAATCTTAACGTAGTATCCTGATTAATATGGTTTAAGTTATTTTGTTTTGCATATATAGATGAAATAAATATTTTATTTTCACTTGTTCTATTAAACTGCGGAAGGGAATCAGATGTATTTTTTCAGAATATAATACCCCCTCCAGTTAGAAGATTTTCATGCAATATTTCTGACTTTGAGCTTGCGAGAAGATAGGCTGATTCCTTTAAGACCGCTTTTATATGTTTATTAGTCTTGAAATATGAGTTATTCCAATGATGTTTTATCAAGTCTTCAGGCTTAATCTCATACCTATATCTTTGCTATCCACTGAAATATGTCTTTTTTGGTTTTTTATCAGTGATCTCTACTAATTTCCAACAATCAAAGCAAATAGCTATTTTGCAACTGTGAATATTAGGTCTGTGATAACCAATGGCAACTTCTCTTCTTTTATAGTTATTATAGTATGTCTTAGTTACTCCTTGTCAAAATAATCTGAAATAGCAGAATATATGATAATAGCTTTTATGGCCTTTAGTAATCAATGCTTGCAAAGCGTCTTTCTCACGAATAGTCTATTTGCTGTAGAGTTTCATATTAACTAATAATAGATAAATTATTATATCTTTTTTTGACCTCAACCATCTTTTCAAATTGATCAGGATAAGGAAAATCATAACAGTTTCTAATATATTCAATATCATATCTAGGACGAAGATTGATAGGTTTAGGCATAATTTTATTATAATCATTGTCTAAAATAATGTCAATACACTTATTAGGCCTTGGTCTATTAATATGAGTTCCTGACATATTTAACAATTTATAGCAATTTCAATGATTTATAGCAATTTTAGTGATTTATAGCAGTTTGTAACAAGTATATTACAATAAATATCAGATTCATTTTCCAGGGGTGACTGTATCTCAAATAAGGAAAGTATATTACACAATTCAGTAGATCAATTTTTATACATTTTACAATACTTTTTTAAGAAGTTTGTGTAGCCTATTCATCCTATGAAAAGTGCATAGATGCTAAGCATTTCTTAAGCTTTTGACACTGTAGATTAACAATTTCAAGTGAATTCATTTGAATCCAATGACCTTCAATATGTCTGAAAATAGGAATTGCAACGAATGCTAAATTACTGAATCAAATAGATTTCATTTATTAAAAGGAGAAAAGTGGAGAGAAGCTGAGAGTAAAGGTCTAATAAAGGAAAGCGGGAAGGAGAGTGTTGTTTTGTGTAATATTTGTTATATAAATCTTGTAGAAAATCCTTTGAGAAGAGGTCCTAAACGGAAAAAAGTTATGGAAAAGAAAAGGTAAGTATGTCTAGTGTAAAGCTTATGCTTTCTGAAGTTATCAGAACAATGGCAAAAGTCTTATACAAAAGAGAATATGTGCAAAACGAAAAACCTATTTACGAATTTAATAAAATGCGAGAATTAATGGAAGGAAGCGAACCTGCTTTAAAAGATTTTTTTGAACAACTTTATATAGTAATCCAGCCTCCTGAACATAGCAATCAAATGATAGATTGTATGAAAAAAATCATGTTATCCTCGTTAAATAACACAAAAATAACTTCTTTCAAGTTTAATCTAGCTTATTACCTAGATATAGCAGGAATAAGTAATGAAAGTTTGAATACTATAGCGAATCTCAGGGTGATTATAATGTCAAGGGCGGTAGATCAGAAGAAAATAATGTCTGATGCATATAAAGAATATATGAAAATGCTTTTGGACACAATTCGGGAAATGTTTTTGTACTAAATGTTAATGACTATCATAATATACATATTCAACAGTGATCTGATACAACTGAGACTTCTTAGCAGCACATATGGCAATAATCTTAGCAAACCCATGTTTGATGCCAGCAATATTATGTAACGAGGTATTTAATCTGAAGATTGTGGATGACGAATTAATTCAAAAATATCTCAACAATCAGTTTATTATAAATTTGGGTATTTCTTACTATGAACGCATGCGAAATGATACAAAGGAATGTTCTAATGAAGAGCTAGTAAACAGATTAATAATCATAGCTACAATGATAGAATAATGAAGAAAAAAGATAATTGGTATATACAGAATTCCACTTTTCTTGATTTTGTTGAAAAGGGGTAGAAGATTACATGAGCGCACTCTAGATCATATATAAACAAGAGCCAATGCAGGTGTATCTCTCTAACTATGTAATTCCTATTGTTGCAGACTGGCCTGATCATTTGTTCATTCATAAAGCTTTTGCATAATGGCTTCTTACTAATAACAAAAATATTTCTCAATTTATTATGTCATTTTTACCTATAATAGGCTTTCTTCATGTATCTTTGAACACTTGTGAGCTTGTTTTTTTAAAGAACTCTAACTTATTCAATGATATTTACAAAGGTATATTCAGTATGCGTAAGGATCTTGGTAAGAAGCTACAGCTATAGAGAATTAACTTAATTTTATATATGCACGCATGGTATGACTTAATGTAATCAATACCGTTTCTTTGAAATTTGGCCGTTTATACAAAGATATTGAATTTTTGTATTTAACAGATCTTTTTAGTAATTTAATTCTCTTAGTTCTCGACATTTATGTGATACATCATCGTAGTAGTGATTGGTCAGCTTACAAAGAAGTCTGTGTACGTTGTTAGAGTGACCTCTTTCTTTGGTTTGATCAAAGGAATTACAAACGTGTCTCTTTAATGTTCTTCTCAGATGTTTTTTATTGGATGAAGACTGAGCATCCAATGATTAATTTAATTACTAATCATCTTACTTCTTTAAGTGATTGTCCCATCAAAATAGCTCACAGTGTTATTTGAATATGTACAGCTAAATTCTTCACAACTCAACAATTGCGAAAGAATGCTCATTTTATTTTTTAACAATGACATGATAATTCCTTTTAACATTTCGTACATTCCGTAAAATATTCATATACACCAAAGCAGTTGCGCATGCTTTCTCAAAAATGTGTCATGGATTTTAGAGTCATTCGCAAAGATATATCTAACTCAAAATCAGTATTCTTTAGTTCTTAAATCCTCATCTGATAGTATTAATACATATAAACTTTTTTCTTTAGGTTATGAAATAACAGATTGACATCTTTCTCGAGGCTTTATGACTTCTAAAAAACCTAACATTGTCATCTGATGCGATTTTATTTATTGTGATCATATTGATGATTCTATTAATGACAGTATTCTAGCGTGTAGATATAGTTATCACAGTTATTGCTTGCAGAGATGCCAATACAAGTGTTTAATATGTTTAAACTATTTACAGAATGAAGTTAAGAAGAACGTTGATACATTAATAGCAAGTTTAACGAAGGAAGGAAGAGTTGAAAATGAATCTATCAATGAAAATATTGAGGATTTAGACGAAAATGATTTGAGTAATACAGAACGGGTAACGCATGACATAATAGCAACAGAGAATTTATTAGAACGTATGAAAACATTATTTTTGGAGCTGTAAATTTTTATTTTATGTATACAAAAATTGGTTGCAATAAATAAAAAAATTTTTTTTTATAAAATTGTAAATTTATAATATGTTGCTTTGAATCAATCAATATTTCAAGCTAATCACAATATTTTGAGTTAATCATACTAATTATTAATTAATATTTCGAGCTAATATTTGATTAATTCTGGCTAGAAATTAAGTACAAAGTGATTGGAATTACCATTTCTAAATTTAGAAATTTGTGTAAACTTAATTTGATTGGCCAGATTAATATGTGACAATATCGAACATTTATGATTTCATTGATCAATTGTATGTGATAATATTGAGATTTTGTATAATCTAAACAGTCTCTCCTGGAGATTTATTTTTATTCGATTACAAACATATTGGGGATTTATATAGGAGCATATCTAATTTTATATTCACTGGTTTGTGAAATATTACGATTACAAGCAGATTGGAGGATTTATATATATGCATATGAATTGTTTATGAATTCCTCTGATCATTTCTCTTGACATCATGTTTTGGTTAAATTAGGCCTAAGTCAATAATAGCTAAATTATTTTTCAAGAACCATTTCTGAAGCTAAAGGCATTTCGCATGACGTATATCATATCACATGTATCACCCTAAATCCTTGCCAGTTCCTTGATAGTTCTAGGAATGTTCCAGACACTGGTAAGTTTCTATGTACAGCGCCTTCAGTTAAATCATGAGAAGATCGACCAGGGGATATTTGATAAGCAGTCACACATCATTTATATGGATATATACAGTAGTGGCAGAAAAAACTGGCAGTAAATGAAAATTCATTTACTTGATCACTATTTATTAAAATCGTTCGAAACTTAAAATATAAATAAACTAATACCACATTTATTATATATTAAAATTTTAATATTGAATTACATTGCCATTCCTTTCAATTACCAAATTTACCCTCCTTTCCATATTATTGACTAAATTAAGGCAGAGGTTTTGATCGATATTAAACTATTCGCCCTTAATAATTTCCATAAAAATCCTTTGCATAACTGGTTTTTTTTCACTAATTCGTTTATTGACCTTCTTTTCCACCCTTTTCTTGATAATCACCTACAAATTTTTTATTAGATTCAGATCTGGGGAATATGACGGCCAATCGAGAACCGCAGGATATCGATTTTTGAGAAGAGACACCGTAAGCTTGGCTTTGTGCTTTGGATCATTGTCCTGTTGAAATGTCCAGGACCTTCAAGAAGCTGATATGCTTGATCAAAAAGATTATTTGTTAAAATTTCACGGTACAACTTCCCATTCATATTTTCAGTAAATATGTGAAACCCAACGATTCCTTGCAAATAAAAAGCCCCTCAAACATAAACTTTGAAAGGGTATTTGACAACTCCATGAGTTGGTTTTTCTTCACCCTCTTTATAACGAACTAAGGTGGTATTACGGAACATTTGAAAAGTCATTTCATCAGAAAAAACCATATTTTTCTAATTTTTATTTTTATGAACCTCTGCCCAAGAAACTCGTCTCTCTTTTGCAATTGAAGTGAGGAATGGGGTTTTTTTAAGAACACAAACTCAGTAACTAAGCTTTCAAAGGTTCTCACGGACTGTGCGAGTGGCTATATTAAGACCTGGGTAAGTATTATTAAGAGTGTCTACAATTTCAAAACTTGTTGCACCAGCACGCAAATGAGCGAGCTAACCAAGGTGACGCCGCTTTTTTGGACTTAAACCTTTGGGCGTCCTGGATGACATTGTTATTTTAAATTTTTGGTTTTTTTAACTGTGATGACTACTGATACAGTATCCTTAATGGGAACTTGGTAATTTTGTGTAGTTCGTTTACATTTCGTATTCCATTATTCTACAATGACTTAACTACCTCACGTCGCTCTTTAATAGAAATTTTTTGCGGCATTATTACATCATATCGGTCATGAGGCATTCTTGTGTTCAGTTTTTTTATGCATGTTGATCAGTGTAACATAGTAAACAACCAAACAAAAATTTGGTTTGTATTGTCTAATCAGATGTAATGTAAATCATTGTTTTAATCACATGATCGCAACTGCCATTTTTTTCCGCCACTACTGTAGTTAAAAAAAGAAGAAAGGTCCAATGCGGGCAAAATTTTATTGTTTTAACTGCATCATGCTTTACAATACTAAGTATAAAAAATATGTGAAACTACATTCAAAAAAAAATACAGGTGTTGAGTGCTGTAACAATATTACATGACTGTAGCATAGTCAATACCACTAATTCTCTATGATACACTACCCTCAGAAAAGTATCTGATTAAGCTTTTTTTAAATTTCTCAAGATCAGATATATCAACTAAATAAAATTTTTTTTTAAATAACCCCCTGGTTTTGATGATGAAGTGCATATATTTATATTTGTGTAATAATGCATAGATCAGGTTAATATACAAAAATATAAAACAACTTCAATTTTACCTTTTTAAAAATTGTACCATTCAACATGAGAAAAAATCGCGAATTAAATGACTTTGAATGCGGACAAATTGTTAGTTAAAGTTAGTGGAAAGGACTCACGAGACCTTTGCACGCATTTTAAAGTTTTCAAAAAGCACTGTTATAGATGTAATTGTGCGGTATACTAATTCTAATAATGGATCAAATGCTAAAAGATTCGGATGACCAAATTCTATGAATAAAGATGGTGAGCTTAGGCAAATTATAAAAAAAAGAATCAGACATCTCTTAATTATTGACGATTTCAATTATTTTAAAAATTTATACTTAAAATTTTAAATAAATTTTTTTTTTTTGGCTGACCAGATACTTTTCTGAGGGTAGTGTATATACAATGACCTCATGATCTTTGATCTGCGAAAGAAAAATTATCCTTTATCCTTACGGAAGAAAAAATATATCCTTGAAGTCTTAATATCATTTTATCTTTTTTCTGAGTATGTGAAGAAAAAAGGGCATTTCATCATTCATTAACCCTTTACAAATCAATAAAAATGACTTCAGGATTAGCTTAGACATTCACAAATCTCATATGCAAAATAAGGATTGTTGGAAAAAATATTCATACCCGAAAAATTGTTTCTTGATATGATAATAGATATGAAATGCAAAGAAAATACAGTATATGTGATTCGCACATCGCACAGCCCCTATTCTTTGGCAAGAATTTTTCCAATATCATAACTGCACTGAGTGACCGACTATTTCTACTATTATACTTTTGTTAAGAGCGCAACTCCAAGGGAAAGGCAGATTTAGAACTGATATATTTCTAATACCTTCAAATAGAATTAGAGATGGAATAGATGCTGTAACCAAGAGATAATCTTGCACATGATTTTAAGTCACATGATTCCAATCGTTTCCTGAGAGAACATTTTCTTAAATTTCCGATTGTTATTTACACAATTTTTCAGTAAGAGGAATATACACAAATAAATATCACGTGTGCTTTACAGTTTTTAATGCAATCACTTTGACCAAGTGCTGACATAATAACAATTGACATCAAGATATAATAATTTATATTGCTACACGTTGCCATGATGTAAATTTATTAATTAATTATTAATGAAATGAAAAATTTTTAAACGTTACATTTGCAAAAAAAGATTAGTTGTTAACTATTAGTAAAATAAACTCTAATGCTAAAATTTTTAAACGTTGCATTTTGTATAAAAGCAATTTCTATAATTCTATCATTACCATAAATGCCAATCATTAACTAAAGACCTTTCCTGTTTAAAAACAAGGGGTAAAAATGATTTTATTGCTTTCTTTCTATCCAGCTGTTTCTCTTTGTTAATTATACTCCATCGAGAACCAAGTGGCTAGGGAAATGTAAAAAGTAACTTTGATAATCTTTCACCAATTTCTTTCTTACAATTAAAAGATCGGATATTTTCAATATAGATAACTCTATTGGTAACAGGATCTTTGCCTCGCAACACTATAGAATCTACCTCTTTTATATCTATGTTATGATTACTTGTACCAGTATCAATATAGATACCTAGAATAATACCTTCAAAATTATTGTTATCAAAGGCAGACCTAGGATGAACTAAAACAGGAACATCTCCATCTTGATATTTTGTTTTTTTTTTGCATTCTTATTTTGAATCGAAATGATACCATACTTGTTAGTGGAGTATTCGAAAGGAATAACGTGATCAATGATGGGAAATCCTAATGGCATCTTGAAGGCAGTATGTCTGTGATAAGCTTCTCAGATAAGGTTTTCTGATAAATATTTCTGTTCCCCTTCTTTCATATATTGTTTATTTGAAGCTAACAAAGATGTCCAGTGGTTAAAACCAATTTCTACCTTATCTATATGCATCTTTTCAAAAAGATCATCAATTTTTTCATCAATTCCTTTACAGAGAACTTTTAAAAATAATAATAAGGGAACCTTTTCCAAGTATGTAAATGGTGGTGTCTGATTTATTTTCACAGTACGAATATATGCTTCTAGGAACAAGATGCGACTGACAAGCTCTCCTTTTTCTCCTGCCTCAACTACTCCACGGCTGAACTGTTCCAACAGTGTGTCCAAACAATCTTCAAAACCAACTTCGATGATTCCTTTTAATGCACCAGATGTAAGGATAGGATCAGAAGGATATGTGCAAAGAAGGTCTGTATGATCATCTGATACGCCTATAGTAGTTGCCATATGAGATACTATCAACATTTCTACCTTTGCCATTTGAGGGCAAACTTCAAGAGTAAAGGAACAGGACATGTATGCAAGATTAGCGAGATTATCTTTTTCTTGTTTTTTATTAAAATTGCGAATTTTTTGTGAAGCCAGATGTAGAACATTGGTGAGATCAACTCCAGCTTGAGCAAGAGATCCCCATAGAGGAATTCCTAAATATAATGCCCTTTGTGGATCATAAAAATTTCCAGGTGGCGCAATTCTTGATAACACGTCTATGGTATGAACATCCAAATACGCAGGAAATAAAAAATATTCGTGCATTCTGGCAGAATAAGTGTCTTTAATCTCTGGGGAAGGAAATTGCTGATTTTTCCATTTGTGCTTAGGAAGACATTAAAGAACCCATGCCACATGATATTCTGAATTTGTTTTCTCCATCGAACAAAGTAGGTCTCATCATTAGTAATTGATGTCCTTTCAAGCAACTCGTGTGCTTCATCAATGCAATAAACGACTGAGATCAGTGAATCTTTATCAAATAAGTTCTTTACAAAATCTTTGTTTGATAAGAGGTTATTATGCTATGATGAAGATTCAGCCGATTCCAAGACACGTTTCCAAAACTGGGTTCGCGTATTTTCGTATTCAGCTTTGACTTGTAATTCTCAAAACTGTCCTTCGGTCCAGTTATTTTTAATTAATTTGATTGCCTCAGATAAACTTATTATCACGAATTTTTTCAAAAATTTGTTGGACAAGGCGTCGAAGTAGGGTATCCACTACTATTCTGATGATGCTTACAGATATACAAAATAAAAACTCTCTTTGTGCTTAGCTCCCCCACAAGTCGTGTTTTACCAGAACCCGAGCTTTAAATTATTGTTAAGTAAGGAGCATATGGTCTGTCTCTATTACGCCATTCATCATGGAAAAGTATTAACTGCCTGTAGAAAGTGTCAAGAGCTGACCCTTGGTAATTGATATGAAATGCATTTTCAATACATTTTACTTCAATATTACCTGCAAAACAATCGCAAAGATATACAGAATAATAAGTTAATAAGACTTGCTGTTTTAATAATGAAGAATATCAACAATTTCTATTTTGTATACATTCTTACTTTCTTCTTCTATCTCTATTTCTTTCTCTTTATTTGAAGAGCTTCCATCGTCTATAGCGATAAGCGATCAGAAATCAGTATGAAGGTTTTAAAATTTTTGAATACAACTATTTTATACATACCATTTTCTTCGACTATAATCTCATATGCATTATCTTCTGTATTGAATAATTCAATAACAGGTTTACTGTCCTCTAAGTTATCACTTTCGCTACGAATAGTGACATTTTCTGATAGTTTAAATCGAGCTATTATTGTTCTTTTCAGATCTTTCACATTATATACCGCCATACCTTCCAAGACACTTTGTTTGATAAAGACGCGTTCATCATTATAACGGATCCATATTTTCTCATCTTTTTTTGCAGTTAAATAGGATATGAGTGAAGAGTATTCAGACATTTCATAATAAAATTCATGTATGGCCAAAACAATCAATTACCTTAAAGTTGGATTCTCTCGATACCAGTTTTCAAGCCTTCTATTCCTAATAGGACGAAAGAGCATAATAAACAAAATGAAATCAATATAGGTTTGTGAATTCAAATTATTGTGGAAGATTAAGCCAAGACGTGTTTGACCAAATTTATTACGACTCACTTACCACTAGCATCAGGTTGATCTGCGATAATGCGAATGTGTTTTTTGGGCGGGTTTGATGATAAAAAGCAGGAAAGAAAAGCACAAGAATAAGTAAGTATTCAGTATTGTTGGCAAAATGACACGGCTATGAGAGAACATACCAGGCTTTAAGAGTTCTTTGAAATAAGCAACTATCTCTCCATTATCCTCACATATAGGAAGGACACGTCTTGCTCTAGCTTCTATTTCTAAATCTTTAGTAAAGAGGGCTCGTAGTGCAGTTCTTTCCTCTTTTGAATCAAGCAGTTTGATTGCTTCATAGACGTTAGACATGGTTATTTAAACAGAGTAGCACGAATAGATGAAATTGGAAAAAAAAATTTTTTTGGATATCAGGTATATATACAAGAAATTGCAGATTGTTCTGACTCATCTGTTGGTCAGTTACGCATTTGACTTGATACAGATATTTGTCACACAAGATTACAAAAATCATGTCTTATAATATTTCATATAAAAAATGTACTAAACTTTGAGATCGTAACGCGTGTCACAGTCTCAGGATTTCATAGTTTTTACATATCAGGTGATAAGCGAAAAGAATATTCACAGTACTTTATTAATACATGCAAGTGATAAAAAAAAAAATAAATACAAGCACGAGAGTACACGGTAAAGCCTCTATGCTACAATTGCAAACTTGAGTTTATTGCTTGAAGTGTTGCAGGTAAGACAATATTCCAACTTATCTTGGAAATACAATTTCGCTAACTCAGAACTTAATTCTCATTTTCGCAGTATAATGAGCCATGTAATCCATAATTCTCATATTTTCCATCACAAATAGGGCATGGTGAGCTCCACGGCTGATGAACAGGAGGGACTGTTCCCAGTTACACAAAATTCCGAATCTGATAATGAGTCGATACAATTGATTCACCAATCAAAATCGTGAAATAAACACGTGACTTACAATGCCAATTATACTAAAATTGCAAGTTAAATATATTAATCAAAAAAATAATTATAATAATGTATTTATTCATAATGTAAATAAATTTTACAGTTTCAAAAATAATTCTTTTGCATATTCTAATAAATTCTCCATTGCTACAATATCATCTATAATCTCATCTATATCATTTAAATCATCTTTATCCATATTTTACTATTCTCTTTAACAGATTCTTGTTCATCTGATTTCTTTGTCAAACTTATCATAAGAGCATTAACATTTTTTTTAACCTCATTTTGGAGATACTCTAAACATATCAAATATTTGAATTGATATCTTTATAGGCAATAGATATGATAACTGTGTCCACATGTAAGGACAATATCATCAATCAAATAATTAGTATATTCACAATAAGAATAATCACAAAGGATGGTAAGATAGATTTTTTAAAAGTAACAAAACCTCGTGAAAGATAGCGATTAGTAACTTTGTAACCTAAAGAAGGCAATTTGTATATGTTAATACCATCAGATGAAGATTTAATAATTGAAGGATATATATGATATGTTTGGTATATTTTTGTAAATATGTTTAAAAGCTGTATAAAACATTTTTGAGAAAACATATTCAATTGCTTTAGTGTATATAGATATTTAACAGTATTTACAAAATATTGCCAAAATGCATTTTCTTCCTGCTACTAAAAAATAAAATGGGCCTCTTTCTGAAGTTGTTGAGCTGTAAAAAACTTATTGATACGTCATCATATAATGCTATGGACAATTTTAACAGGACTATCACTTAGAGAATCAGATTATTAGTAATCATGTTAATTATTGGATGATTAATCTTCATCCAAAAAACATCAGAAAAAACATTAAAGGGTACGTTTGTAATTCCTCTGATCAAAACGAAGAAGTAGATCGCTTCAGCAATGCATACAAGCTTCTTAATAAGCAGGCCAATCACCTCCTCAATGATGCACTGTGTAAATATTACTAATAGAACTAGATTACTCAATAGATCTGTTAAATATAGAAATTCGATATTCTTATTCATATGACTGAGTTTTGAATAAACAACTTCTGATATATCAAACTATGCCTTACGTACGATATAATGAATTAAATCAATTCTTCATAGTCGTGGTTTCTTACTAAGTTCCTTTTTTACACCAAATATACTTTTGTAAATATCATTAAATAAAAGGAATTCTGTAAAAAAACAAGTTTACAAGCATTTAAGGACACATAGAGAGGACCCATCATGAGCAAAAAGGATATAACAAAACTAGAAATTGTTTTATTATTAACAAGGAGCTGTTGCGTAATAGCCTTTCGAATATAGATCTGTTTAGACCAATTTGCAACAATAGGAATAGTATAGTTAGAGAAATATTCTTGCATCGACTCTTGATCATGTATAATTTAAAGAGTATTCATGTATCCTTCTATACCTTTCAGATTGTTTTCAACAAAATTAAAAAGGATAGCATTCTGTATATGCCGATTGTTATTTTTCTCTTCTAGTCTATTATTGCAACTGTTGTACCAATAATTTGTCTATAACCTCATCATTGGGTAATCTATTCCTATATCATTCCGCCTACAGTTATGATATGAAACACAAAGATTTATGATAAATCGTTCTTCAAGATGTCTTGCAATCAATTTGTTATCAACGATCTTTAGGTTGATTACATTATTTCTTGATATTATGGATGTTGAATACAGATTTACTATAATTATTGCTATATGCGTTGCCCAAGATGTACTTGTAGTATCAGGCTGTCTCTGAATATGAATATTATGATAATTGTCTATATTTAGAACAAATGAATTCTTCAAATATTTTACGAGAGCTTTCTCTACGTATTTCTCATGCGAATTGGACATCCTTTTTTTTGCGACCTATTGATCTCAATGTTGTAGATGTTCTAAGACTAGCCATTGTATTTAGGCCTTCATTGCTTGTGCCTACTGAATCTAAATAAAATCTAAGGTCAAATTTAAACGAATTAATTTTCGTATTATTCAGTGAAGCAAGTAGATAACATATGAATACCATCAACTTCTTCATACAATCCATCATTTGCTTGTTACATGTAAGCAGCGTAAAAAATCTATTCTAATTTACCCGGTTTTTCCGGTTAATATCTAATAAAACCGGTAAATTTTTTTAATCCAGAAATTTTTCGGTTATGGCGCAGCAGATTTCCGGAATATTTTACAAATGCCGGAAATTTTTTTTAATAAAATTTGTA
>CAJVPP010001974.1:0-16928 GCA_910592005.1 Funneliformis mosseae
TAATAACTACATTGCATTTATTGCAAAAATTTGATATAACGAACTTTTATTTTTTTTTATTATTTAAATCGATATATAAAGAAAAACTCATTATTCTGAATCCTTATTATAATGAATCAAAATCATCAAACCAAAAGGTTCGTTATATCGAGTTCTGATTGTATATAGCAATTAATTAAGGAAAGTAATGAAAGATTGATGAAAGAAGTTAAATAACTATTAACTACTATAGCTACCAACCTGTGTACTGATAATAATAATCATCCAATATATAATAATAATAAGTGAAGAAATAGTACTAACAATAGTAGTCAAGTATACTACAATTGTAACTGACCTGAACATATTGCAAAAAATTGTAGAATACAAAATAGCCAAGGTGGCAATCGAAATAATTTCTAACAGAATAGAAATAATATATATCAAAATAAAAACAGATGTTTTACCTGTAAACGAAAGGGACACATAGCTAAAAATTGTAATGTCATGCTTACGGGACCCTGTTCACACTGCCACCAGTTTAGATATTAGGAAAACTTATGTCTGACCAAACTGGTACTAAATTTCCATAATAGCCAACCACAATCTGATCAAATAAATCAACAAGCTGCCTTGTTATAAGGGAGTTCTATATACAATACTCCAAATCCGTTTCTACCACCTCTTTCTTTACAACCTTCAATGATATTTCCTTTTACTAATACCTTCACAACTACTAATAAATCTTCTAATCTATCGAATCAGTTTTTAAACTATTAAGAGTACCTCTAGAGGGTGAGAGTACCAGTCATTATTTAAATCTCTCAAATAAAATTGATATATCTAAAGCTGTAGAAGTTATTTACTATTATGCATTCGTAGATGGTAAACCTATTTATTTGATTTTAGACTCCAGATCTGGTGAAAGTATTATGTCAAGAAGTTTCTTATAACAATTAAATAGAAAAATTGAAGGCTCATCAATGATTACTATGATTAACATACAAGTAGGACGCTCACAACTATTGGGAAAAGTCACTAATGTTTCAATCCAAATTAGTGATGTAGAAATTCCCATTAATGTCGATGTAACTGAGTCTAATGATTATTATATTGTAGCTGAAAATTATTGGTTAACAAAATGTTGTGGACAATTTTACTAGAACTGTCAGAAATTTATTTTTCAATAGAACTAAAAAGAATATCAGATTCCTATGACTTATTAGGAAAAACCTTAATTTGATAAGTTTCAACAACCCATATCAATTTTTACAAATTTAATGAATAATGAATATAAAGATGAAAGTTTGACTATATAATGACATTACATAATATTAGGAAATAGTGAAGAAGAACCCATCTTAGTCAAGAATAATTCTAAACAAGTGACAGTTCAAAAACAAACATATTCGTCACAATATTTTGAGAGTCTTAACCAAAAATTCAAATGTCAATTACCTGAAAGTTCAAAATAGAAGTACCATTGGCAAGGCCCTGTAAATAGGTGTTGATACCATAAACCACTTGATCAGGCTGAAGATACATGCCCCTTATGCTAAAAGAAATAGGAATATTGGCAGTTATTACAAAATATCCTTGAAGAAGAACCAGCAAAGATCAATTTATATGTTCATTTAGATCAAAAACAACAAAAGGACTTACAACAGTTCTTACAAGCCAATACTAATATATTTACTAATGATTTGTTACAACTAGGCTATACCACTATCAAGAGACATCATATTTCTATAGAAAATTCTCTTCTAATATGACAATGAGCTTATCAAGTTATGTCTTTAAAACAAGAATTTATTAAGAAAGAAATAAATCGAATGTTGAAACATAATCTCGTTTAACCATTTGAGAGTCTTTGGGCTTCACCTGTTATCCTAATATGAAAGAAAAATGGAAGTCTACATTTTTGTGTTGATTATCGAAAATTGAACAGTGTTATCAGGAGAGATAAATATCCGCTACTACAAATCGATGAACTATTAGATATGTTTAAATGCTCTAAGTATTTTCACCTTAGACTTAACTAATGGATACTGGTAAGTAGCGATGGAAGCAGAAGATTAAGCAAAAACAACCTTCATCACAAGTCAAAGGTTATATGATGCTAGAAGTCTATACTAGACAATAAAAATGTAACATTTAAAAACTTTCAAATTTTTTAAAAAAAAAAATTTAAGAAAAATAAACCAGTAATTTTATCCTTTAAAATAAATGCTATTAAATTACCAATTGGTTTTTCAAAAAAATGTTTATATAAAAAATTATAAGCATTTAAAGTTAGGTAATTTTTATATGATAGTCTCAAATTTGAAATGAATCATATCACGTAAATGCAATTTTATTAGCTAATGTTTTCGTAATTTTAGCTGAAATTATAAAAATTTAGTACTGGCCTGAATTATAATAACTAATCTTTTACAAGAAAAGCGAGTGATCATGAGAAATTTATTAGGTTATCACATGTGTATGAAAAAATTTTTATTTTGTATTACTCTTAAAAATGCCATATAAAACAAAAAGTCAAAAGCAAGTTAGTAAAATACCAAGAAAAAAAGGATGTTACATATCTAAGAGTCAAGTAGAAACTGAGACTGAGGCTGTGAAAAATAAAGAATGGATAGAGAATGAAGTTATTGAAGATTGAATAGAAGAAGATATTAATGATTGGATGAAAGAAGATTTAAATGAATTTGAGAAAATAGGAAAAAAACTTATTTCTAAAGTTCTTCATTAGCATGAGAATGCTACAAGTAATATTAGAGCAGCATATAATGGAACTTCAAGAACTACAACTTGGAAAAAGAAAAAAAAGAAGGAAGAATTAGAGCATGATGCAAAGGAAATGAAGATTCTTGATTCATTATTTTAAAGTGCTAAAGCATCAATTAATATCTCCTTACCAAAATTATTACAATTATTACAATTGAAAATTCCATCTCTATCTTTATCTCTTCAAAATCCTTCTTTAGTTACCAAAAAAATCACAAGAAACCTACAAATACGTTTAAATGAAATAAATCAGCAGTGCTCAATAATGAAATCTGCAAAAACAAATAAAAATGTTTATATTTATGACCATCTACGATATCTAAGTATACATAGATACATGCAGTTATTATTGGATGGTTGTGGTAAGATGGATGCCAGTAATCAAATTGCACAAACTATATGAAATAAAGGTGATTATGTTATGAGGTGTATATGAAAATAATGAGCTCATTTTATAAAGACAGGAGAACTTCTTGTCTATTGTCAAGAAAAACATGCAAAATTGGAAAGTTTGCTAAATGATGAAGATTTTAAAAAAGATTGTTAAGCATAGTTATGACAGCATTTTCTTAATTAGGTAAAACTGCTTTTAAAATTTTTTCATTAGATATTATTTCTCTTATAGTCTTAAATTTATCATACTTAACAAATTCTTTAGTGGAAAAAGAATTGTCAAAATTTAGTTTATCAATTAATATTCTATTTCCTGTAACTATTTAAGTTCAAGTAAGATATTAATATTGGTTTTATTCTCATTTTTATAATTATTATTAAGTAAAATATCTGCTTTTACCTAATAATTTTCAATTGTTTTATTTGTAATATTATCCCATGTTTGTGAAATGTATTTTATGCATTTTTTAATATTAATTTTAGAGAATTTGATAATATATTCATTAAATTTATTAAAAATTTTGACCTAATTTTATAAATATAACTTTTGATATTATATTTAAAATAAGTTAAATTAGAATTAAGAATAAATAAAGTATAAAATATAATAATATCAATTATATTTTAACTAAAGAATATTAAATTAATTATATTTTTCATCTTAAACTATTTATGATACCTTAATTACAAGGTTATAATGTTTAAGAAAGAAATTAAATAGTGATATTAGTCAAATAGGTAGTTTTATAAAGAATATATATCAGAGTATTATTCACAAAAAGAAGAATATTCCAGTTTTGTCTTCTCATTTTGTATCAAATTTTTATATACTCGTTTTAGATTAAAATCTGCATCTAACTTTTTTAGTTCTAATATTATTTGATCAGAAGCATTCTTTATCAAAGTTTTTAATAACTTTAGGATTTTCATACTTTTATATAAATAAAAGTGCCAACTTTTTACTCCCCATTGCATTGCATATAAGTAGAATTATTACATAATTCTTTAATTGTTTTATTTCTAATATTTGTTTATTGAATATCATTCAATATAATTTTATTTTTCAAAACAATTCTGTTTTATTATAATTGAATACAGTGATTATCAAAAGAAACGCAAGTAATCAATTTTAGATTTAAATGTCTATAACTTATTAATTATAAATGCTAGAGTTATAATTTTAATTTTTAAGTTTTAAAGATTATTTTATATTAGAAAATATTTTTTAATTAAAAATATCAATTTTGCATAAATTATTAATTTATATCAAAAATCTGTACTTAGTAAAATTTTGCTAGTAAAAAAAAATTTTAAGTAGTATAGTCAACTCTTGTTATAGCGAACTCTTGATATAACGAACTTTTTGAACAAATATAATAAAAATACTCTCATTATAGCGAATTGGCCAATTAAATCTCTTAAAATCTTCACTATAGCCTTATAGCGAAGTTGAAGTCTAGGAAATAGAGTTCGTTATAACAAGAGTTGACTGTATAGGTAAAAAATTACTCTTTATATATATGTTAGCCCTACTTATATTGTATAAGTATGCTAAGTTTTGTAAATATTAAACTAGTACTTACTGAATTATTTCAATTTAAATATTATCAATTTACTTATACAAATATTTTTTTAAAAATAATTTATAAGTAAATTAGTAATATTTAAATTTAAATAACTTAATAATACTAGCTTAATATTTATAGAACTTGGTATTCTTATATAATATAAGTAAGGTTAGCATATATATAAAGGGCATCATACTACCTACCTATGCTATTTAAAATATTTTTCTACTGGTTAAAACTAAAAATAAATTTTTAACTTAATATAAATTTCAGTTTATATCTGTATATATAATAAAATCAAAATTTATTAGATACTTAAAGTTAGAAAATCAATTTTTATATAATAAATAAAATGTATATTATAATAAAATATTTGAATTTTAAAGTTTTATAGATATCTGATCAATAGTAAAATTTATATTATAATAAATATAATATTTGTATATATTAATATAAGATTTTAATTATAATAAAACATTGAATTTTTAGTTATAATCTATTATACTTTATTTATTAAACTTATTAATTATATTAAAAAATATATTTTTTTAAATTTAATTGTATATATATATATATAAAAATCAAATTGGTATAATAAAATTACATGAAATTTTAATCTTTTTAAAATTTAAATTGTAATAACTTATTAACTATTGTTTTACTTTTTTTAAAATTATATAAATAGTATATAACTATTAATACTTTATAAGATTAATTTTTTTAGTATAAAAATAATTATATAGAATTATATTATAATTATTAAAATAGATTTATATTAAATAAAGATTGATAATTAGTATACTTTATCAATTTAGTTTTTATAAATATAAATATAACTATTCTAAAATTTTAAAAATATATAAAATATATATTTATTAATATGAAGAATATGTTTAATTAATAAATTAAAATATATTATTACTAAAAATTTTATATTTAATTATTATTAATCTTATATTAATATACAAAAATAAATACATAAATATTAAATATAAAATTTGTTATTGATTAAATATTTATAAAATTTTAATATATATATATAATTTATTATAATATATAATTTTACTTATTATATTAAAAGTAATTTAATTAATAAAATAAAATTTTGATTTGAAATAATTACTTTTGTTAATTTTTTAATTTTAAGTGTTTAGTAATTTTTGATATTTTACTATATATAATTAATTACATAACCAATATTAATATTAAAAATCTCATTAGAAAATGATTTGTAAAAATTCAGTAAATTGGATTTTATGTAATTTAATTACTTAAAAATAATATTATTAAAGTTATTGGCTTAATACATCAGAAAAATCAGACTAATATTTCAGATTTTAATAATTTATCTGATTTACTTATTTTTTTTTTTATAAATCCTATAGTCTATTTTTCTGTAATTTCTATAATTTAGGATTCTTATTAGCTTTAAGATATAAATAAAAAATTGGTTTATAATCTATAATAATACTTTTTTTTAACATTATATTTCATCTAAGTTTGAGAATATTCTAAGATTTGTAAACTTCAATAAATAGAATCAATTGCTACAACTCTTTCAAATTAAATTTTAAGATAATTGATACTGAAACTGATGATACTGTATATGATTATTATACATTAGGTTGTAAAGGAATTTGTTACAAAGAGAGTCTATAATTATGGTATTATATTAACTATATAAAATATATTTTATTTTTGATTAGTATTAAATCTAAATGGACAAATATTAAATATATATTTTGTTGGAGGGATCATTTGCTATAAATTGATTATAATTTATTGAATCCAATATCTTTTGTTTTGTAGAATCATTTTGCAATTCTAAGATATGGATATTTAGTTGCCTTATAAATATCAACTTATGATTCGGAATAATCATCTTCTTTTACGAAATAATAAATTGTTTTTATGAAAAAGCCCGAACAATCTTTGAATGCTTTAATAGATGAACTAAATCATAATAACTTCATTTCATTGCTTATATTTCTCGATTTCTAGTCATTTTATTTAAAGTTGAATTGATAAAATTTTTGTTTTGATTTAATGACAAAAAATGCTTTAAAAGATTTTTATTAATAGTAATTTGCAAGTTTTACCTTTACAAAAGATTTTTGTTTGACTCTTTACATAATAAAAAATGCAACTCGTTATAAAAATTGTAAAAGAAAAGGGAAGAAAAACGATAGTAAAGGATAAATTGAAAAGGCATAAAAAAAAAATTGTAGAATCAGGGTAACTTCACGATAATTTTCCAGTTACTATAAGAACTAAGAACGGGGACCCGGAACGATCTTAACTAAAAAAAAATATTTGCAAAAGCAAATAAGCATCGACTCATTTATTGAGCGCATACATTTTGCGTAAAATTATATAGTCCTTCGCTACGCTCCGGACTAATAATTGGCAAGTTCAAATGTATTAAAGGATTGTAAAGAAATTTAGATAACGGGTTTCTTGAATGTAAGAGGTTAAATGCATTGCGTATTATTATCGTTACAACAAATTTTAAATTTAATACAAATAATATCCATTGTTGAATTATACATGTATTATATCATTGATAGCGCCTACATCCAGCTTTACTAACCAAATCAAATCAAAATCATAAATCTAAATTACAAACGATTATCGTTATAAAAATAATTACGATGCTTGCCAAGGATGGGTATTAATTAATAATTAACCTACATTCATTAAAAATAGCCACCAACCATCTAGGAAACGCCACATAATGAGCCACGATATCTTAATATAGGTAAATTTTACTCTTCTACATCAAGTTAAGTTTTAATAAAAATTAATTGATGATATCATTGGTCATAATGCTACAAAATATTTCTTACTTGTAAAGTATTAGTGTGCGTAGAAGGTTTGCATCCTATTAGATCACGAATAAGGGGTTTAGGTATCCTCCTCTTACGTTAACCTGTTTGTATTTAACGAATGAATGCTGTATATGATGATCTATTTGCCTAAACTTGTTTTAACTGATTTTTACGAAAAATATGACGAAATTGATAAAACTTGGTTAAATTCAAAACCCCGAAAATAGTTAAACCAGTATAGGGCGATGAAAATTAGTTTTCGAAAAGAAACGTGAATTTAGAGAGAAGTTTCCAGTTCTAAATTTCGAATCTCCAAGAACGAATATCTTATTTTTAAACGTGAAACTCTTGTATGTAAGTAAATTTATTTAATCGGTAATCATTCGATTTGATTGATGCATAAATTATAATTATGCGGGCATTTTTTTTTTTTTTTTCATTCATATTTCACCTATTTTTAAATTAAATCCTCTTTTAACTGAAATGATATTGTTCAATTTGTTTCAATTTAACTACCACTTTAAGAGAAAAACCGGTTTACAACGCATGAAATAATAATCACGTGGATTCAAAAGAGATTTTGACTGATGCAAAATATCCTTTAAAAATTAAATTTCTTTAAACGAATTGATTCATGTGTAGGTAGAATTTTTAACAAAGAATTATTTACAAAGAATCGACAAAATCGGAGATTTTTTTTTTTTTTTATTTCCTTGAATAATAAAACCTTCTCCACAAAAAGAAATTTTCCATCGAGATAAATAAGATGTTGACCCTGTGATAATTAATTTTGATTTGATACATGTTTTTTTTTATCGTTTCAGATTTTATTTTTATTTAATTTCTTAATCTGATGATTAAATTTAGGTAAAACGAACGCAGGTGTGAAACGGGAAAAGGATCATCTGTAACAATAACATCTTTAATGCATTATCTACCATACTATTAATCATGACGCAATCAAATCTTTGGTCTTAATTTTTTTTTTTCCAACTTTTTTAATGTATGCCATGTCGCACACTACGTTTATAATAGTTTTATACCAAAAAAGTCAAAATTTAATTAACAATTTTTTTCAAGTAAATATTGTAAAATTTTCTTATGACATATAAACAATTACGGGATTTTTTGTTATATGCACGCCTTTTTCCGAATTGGGAGGATAAAGTGAATAAATATAAATAATATAGAGTGATCGGGTTGGTTACATAAATTATCAGGGAAAATAAAAAAAAATATGTTGTATTTATAGGTTTGAAGGAGAAGGGGGTTATTATTAGAATATGATCTTGTTATTTGATAAATTTAATATGCAAAGATTTTTAGATTCCGAGGTTGCTCTCATTCGTGAATAGATTTTTCCTGATTGCTTTATAATAAATAGTACATACGGTAAAACGTTCACATATAATAAATATTATTGCATGCATATAAAAAAAAAAAAGGTAAACCGTCGGGAAAGAAAATCAACATATCATGCAGATCGGAAAGCACCGAGGAGTTGACCTTTTCATTTGTAAATCACGTGGAATTCATCCGAAAAGTTCTAGATGACGAAAGAAAACCCAAGACAACGCTAAAAAGCATGACATCATTATGATTTCAAGGAGGCTGTGAACATGGTTCCGCCACTTTCAAACGATTGGTTTTTACGTCACTGCCAAGGAAAATTAACTTTTTGCTCTTCGAAATATATTTTTGGACCCATAATCTCAAGTTTGCATGATAAATATAATTCAGGAGGCTCGGGGCGTTTAGAAAATCTTCAACTTTCTTATTAAATCTATTTTTGTCATCTGCTAAAAATATTTATCAAAGTACCGCGTGTATTAAATTGATTACCAAATCTGGAAGAGTTTTATGCAATTAATACAAGTATATATATAACAAACAAAAAAAATATAAATTGTTTATTATTTCTTTTTTAAAAAAAAGCTCACCTTTTTTTTTATAAAGAGAGTTTCTTTGAACGTGTGGAATCCTTTTAAATAAAAATTGACCAACAATACACATATTTACTCTTTAGCAAACGAATGAGATTTACGCTCAAAAAAAGGATATTCCGAACATAATTGTTGTCATTCAAAGCACATACATAACACAGCATTAAAAAAATTTCTTCAATTAAAACAAGTACCGAAAAGAAAAAAAAAAAAATAAACAAAAATTTTTCATACTTGCTCATCATCCGTTTGGATAATCATATATAAATCCAACCAATTCTCCTACAACTGATTCCTTCACCTTTTTTTTTCTTTGAAATTTTAAATAAAATTTTTCGAAAAAGGTGAATTTTTGTTACGAAGAAAAAAAAAAGTGTATAAACTCTAAAACGTTTCACAAAAAAAAAATTTTTATAACTTCCCCTAAGTCTTACGAAAAAACTTTTATCTTTTAAAAAAAAAAAAAAAAAAATTCAAAATGTTCACAAACATTCACAATTATTTTACTCTTATGAACTATCAAAGTGATATAACTACCGCTAAATCGCTTGAACCATGGGAAAAAGCTTTATTCAGTAAGTGATAAATTTCATATCGCGAAGAAAATTTTTTTTAAAAAAAAAAAAAAAAAAAAACTTGCAACCTTCAAAAAACTAACCCTTAAAATTATTTCTTTCACTCATGATAGATTCATGTATTATCGTCGGAATAACGCTTCTTACCTACACAACATTCGCACATTCGAACAATATGTTTTTAACGAATCTTGATACAGACTTTCATTCGTCGTTATATTTATGATTTGATATTACGTATATTAATTACAATTATAAAGAACAATTAATTATTAATCATAATTAAAAAAAAAAAAAAAATCGTTATTTTTATTTCAATGCGCGGTGTATTGAATTTAAAATGATATTTCGATATTTCTTTCAAGAGAGTGTTTAATGTATTATATTTATCAAAAATTCATTCGGTTTTAATGTCGGAGGAAATTATATTGGCTTTTATTCTGTTAAAGTAACATTTAATTAAATATTTTTATTTTTAGACATTTTTAATTTTTTATTCCAATTTTGAAAAAAAAACATGTAGATTTTTCAATGTAGAATTTTTTTGGGTGTTATTAATCATGTATCCAACAAATCTTTTTTTTTCTTTCCTCTATTTTTTAAAAAATAATATAATCAAAAAATCATTATAATGGTGATTTTATTTTCTATTAAGAAATCAATCAATTTAACATAATCTATCACGTGTTTGACGAATTGTGCCGATTACGAAACAAAGTTGCTATGTTGTAAAACCAAAATATATTTCAGCTGGTAAATTTCTTAATGCAAGGACAAATTAATTAATGTAACCAATCCATGAAATTTTCTTTGTCTAATTTAATAACAAATAAAAAATACATACATTGCTGTTTTTTAATTAAAATTTTTTCCGTTCACCAAATTTTTTCTTTGGACCCAAAATTTTATAGTTCACCAATCAATTGAAGCACGTGATCATTGGATCAAAGAATTCTATTTTAATGAATGATTTAATGGAAATCCATTAAGTAAATCGATTAGGTGACTTTTGGTAACATCTTTATTGTATATGGTTATGATCAATTATTTTTAATAAATTAATTAAAAAATATTGCTTACCTATTCAAAAAGTTGTTTAATGATGCTTGCCCATTTTCGGGTTTTCCGAAATCTCTCTGAATGGTTAAAGTTTTGGATGTTTAATTTCGGCATTTCCGGCAATTTCGGGTTTCCCAATATTCCTCTTTTATTGTTATGAACATTAACTATTTTTAATAATTAAATAGGTTTCATTTGGTTAAATTCAGTAATATAGGATAGTCATTTTGTGAATTAGCAAACTCATTTCAATTTACGTTTGATTTAGTAATTCTGGCCTGCATTAAAAATTATGTTGACCTGCATTTATAATCTTACAAATCTTTACAGAGATCATCAATAGGTACTACTGTATATAGTATGAATTACACTTTTATCTTTTCACCTTTATTAAATATCATATGATTTATCAATTGTCATTAAAACTAATAATTTAAAATATTTAGAACATCTTAATCCCAAAGCTTGAAAATCGAATTTGAATCGCCAGACTATAAAAACGTGTCCTTCATCATGACAATTTTATAATTTTAATTTTAATTGAGGAATATTATAATATAATTTAAGACTATCTGGATTAGCAAGAACACCAGAAGGAACAACAGTTTCACCGGAAATGATTTTTTTCACGGCAACTTCAACTTTTTTACCATTAACAGTATACTATAAAAAATGAAAATGTTAGTCATTGTTAACCTAATATGGATCATTTTGAATGAGATAGAGACAATAAACGGATTTGCAACTTGTATTTTTTTTTTTTAAAAAAAGGGGCTTACCGGAATGTCATCAATAGGTAAGATGAATGACGGAACATGCCTAGGACTTAATTGATCCCTAATTTTTTTCTTTATATTTTCAACTAGTTGTTTATCACACTTTCTTTCCGCATCCATTTTTAAAAATAATACAACGCGTTCCTCTCCCTTATTATTTGTACCAATTTTTTGTCCAACTACTAAACTATCTATTACACCTTCTTTCCTAAAATCTTTATCTATTACATTATATATTTCAGCGCTACCAAATCTTACACCACCAGGATTAAGAGTCCCATCACTTCTACCCAACATTACTATCCCACCTGTATTAGGATTGATAAATATGAAATCACTGTGATACCATACTCGGTTATAAGTTGTAAAGTATGCTGAACGATATAAATCATGTGAAGGTGTGTCATTCCAAAAGTAAATCGGCATACATGGAAATGGTACCGTACATACCAAATCTGCTGATTCCGCAGACACAGAATTACCTAAAGTATCGAAGAAAAAGGAGAACAAAATTAAAAATTTTTCTTTAGCTAAAAAAATTTTTAATATTAAGGCACATTACCTTGACCTTTCCAAGCTTCGACTTTCATACCTAGACAAATACATTGTATTTCGCCTTTATAAACAGGTAATGCGACATTGTGACCAGCAAATAAAGAACAAATATCTGTACCGCCTGTAATGCTGCCTAGCACTAAATCATCCTTAATTTCTTTATAAACGAAATCAAAACTTTCTGGTTTAAGAGGTGATCCTGTCGATAATATCATACGAAGTTTTGTCAAGTCATGACGAGATTTGGGTTTATATTCTACATCTTGTAAACTTTTTATGTATGTTGCCGATGTACCAAATATCGTTATTCTTTTGCAAGTGAAGAAGTGATATATATACATATATATATATATATATATTTTTTTTAAAAAAAAAGGTTGATGAGAAAGACAACTTATCCGGAAAGATTTGAAATCGGTTCGCTTACCCTAATTGTTCAGCCAATTTCCAAAGAATAGCAGGAGAAGGTTTAAAAGGACTACCATCATATAATACAATACTACATCCAACACTTAACCCGGAAATTAACCAATTCCACATCATCCATCCAGTGGTAGTATAATAAAAGAAAACATCATTTTCTGTCATATTACCATGTAATATATGTTCTTTTTTGTGTTGAATTAATAGTCCACCGGATCTATGTACTAAACATTTTGGTTTCCCTGTCGTGCCCGAACTAAAAAGGATATAAACTGGATGGTCAAATGGTAGTTGTTCAAATTGTATTTCTTTTTCTTGTGCTGCTTCTCTTTCTCCTTGTGATATGAAATGACTCCAAGAACACGCTAAAGGAATACCCTTAATCTCTTCTCCGATTTTCCCTACAAAGGGAATGATAATAACTTTCTCTAATCCCTCATCCTTTAACTTTTCGACCACAACTTTTAACTTATCTAGATGATTGTATTCTTTTTCATTATATATTATAGAATTAACAGAAAACAATATTTTAGGGTGAATTTGACAAAACCTATCTAATACTCCTGTAACACCAAAATCTGTTGATGTACTACTCCAAATTGCTCCTATACTTGTTGTTGCTAACATTGCTATTACCCCCTCACAACAATTCGATATATATGCACCCACTCTGTCTCCTTTGTTTACTCCTAGTTTACGTAATGCTTTTGATAATTTGTTTACTTGCACGTATAATTCGTGATATGTCATGTTCGTTAATGGTCGCCTCTCGCCTAATCAACAAATTAATCAGATTGTAAAATTTTAGACAAGCGAGGAACGGAATTGGTCAGAAAATTGAAATTTCTTTTGTTTGTAAATAAAAACCTGCGGAAATTATTGCAATTTTATTTCTATCTCTACACCATAATAAATTTTCTGCAAAATTAAGTCTTGCCCCTAGAAACCACGCTGGTATTTGATCCATAGGTTTATCTTCCAACACCTATTTCAACATAAGATATAAAAATACGCAGTACGACTATGAATTGAATGAAAAACTTTCTTACTTGTCTGTAAGGAACCGAGTAAATTATCTTCGTATAATCCCATACTTCTGCCCAAAATTCTTGAATATTCTCAACCGACCATTGCCACAGTTGTTGATAATTCTCTAGAATTAAATAAATAAATTTATTTATATATATACCAATGATTTTAAAACGCCTAATTAAAATAATGAGTTGAAGATATTTTAGGTACCTAAATTAAGTTGATATTTCTTATTGACTTTGATACGAAATTTTTCGATTTCTGTATTAGAGGTATCCTTTGGTCTCCATAATTCCTCGGGATGTAATAGAACTGATGTGGACATAATTGTTTACTATTTAAATTATTAAATTATAATAAGAATATTTCGATTCAAATAAACAGAGAAAATAATTATTCTTCGAGTAAGTAGTATAATTATCATCATTTCAATTTTTTTAAAGAATGAATTTTGCACCCTAAATCATTGATCAACGCCACAACTATATTTATAATGCGGAATGTATAATAATATGATTTGCTTATTAAATTCGTTATATTTTTTTTTATATCGCTTTTTTGTATATTTAAAAAATTGCAATAATAAAATTTTTATATTCAATAAGAAATAAAAACTGTTTCAATAAATAATAATTTTAGATAAGACTAAATAAGACAGACTTAAGACTTGAATTAGTTATATCTAATTAAAACTAGTCATAATATTTTCATTTATTAAAATAATTTAATTTTAATATTATAAAGAATTCTTAATTAAATTAAATATCAAATTTTTTTCATTCTTATTATTTTTAAAAAAAATAACTAACTCTTAAAGACATTTTTAAGATAAAAATTATAATTATTATATAAATCAACAAGTTTAAATATTTATTTAGCAAAAAAAAAATAAATTATAATTGAAAAGAAACTAATAATATTAAAAAAAAAATAAAAAATAAATGTTATTTATTATATATCAGAATCTCTGTGATTTAATAGAGTATATTAATTATGTTATAAATAGTCCTGTTAGTTTTGATAATTTTAAATCCTAAATTTGTAACTTCATAAAATTTCACTTTTATAATAGGAGAGTTGAAGAGATATTAAAACTAAAATAATTTGGTATTTGAATAAAGAAGTTTTAATAATTTACAAATATTTATATAAATAAAAAATAAATAATAATAATTCTAATTTTTCAATTATTATAAATAATCAAAATGATAAATTAAATAATTATTATAAATTATTTATATCATATTTATATAATTAATTAATTATATAGTTAACATATTTAAATAATTATTTATTTTTAGTAGAATTTATAAATATTCATAATCAAAATAAAAATAGATTAATCACTTATAATAGTTTTAAAAGTAATGTATTACCTTAATTATTAATTGTTAATTATATATACTAATATTAAATCTAAACTAAAAATAAATATATAAATAATATCATATCATATAGGAAATTTTTTAAAAAATCAGATTATGAGAAATTTTTGATTAAAATCATTTTAATCTAATAATATCAAAAATAAAAATATAATAAATATCTTAATTTTATTAAATATTATTATTTTTCTAAAAATCAATCTATATAGAATCTTTTAAAGGTAAATTTGTCAAAAATATAAAAAATTAATGCTAAAGCTAAACATATTTAGTATATTTTAGTCTAAAAATCATAAAAATAATATTTTTTTTTGGTAATTTTTCTTTTTTTCTATTGCAAAGGTCTTATATAATATAATAAAAATATTAATTTTAATATAAGTCAATTAGCTAATTTTTTAATTAGATGATATTTAATTAAAAACTATTGATACATTTTTTTGAATTTTAATAAATTAAATTTTATTAAATTATTTATAAATTAAATGATAAATAATAGTTTAAATTATATTAAATTATTAAATAAGGTTAAAATTTACTAAAAAAATTATAAGTTTAATAATAAATAATACTTTTAAAATATTATATAAATCAATTAAATATTAATAAATTATTTAAATTACTTAATAAATTGATAAATTATATTTAAAAATATTTAGATATTTTAAAAAATATAAGTATTTCTAATATTTTTGTAGATTTGCAGGTTTGACTAATTCAATAAATTTGTATCAAGTATAATAATATAATATTTTTTAACTTTATATCATTAATTTAAAATAATTTCTAGTAATAAAGACAGATCATCATATGATTTTTATAAATTTTAAAATGATAGTATTTATAATACAATTTCTTAAAATTGCCTTAAATCTGCAATTAGCATAATTGATAATATATATTAAATTTATTTTAAAATAATAAATCTTGAAAAGCAATTCTAACTTATAATCCTTAATATACTGGAAATTTTACCTGTTTTATAATTAATAGTTTGTTATACTTCTTTTTATTGTCAAGAAATTTTTTGAAATTTATAATACTGTAATAATTAAATATATTCTATAATAATCTATATTATATCTAAAATGATTATTAATAAGTTTAAGTAGTCACTATTGTTTTTATTAATAATTAACTTAATATTTTCTATATTAATCAAGTGACAATTATTATATTTAGTAAATAGAAATATTTTTATACATTATTTAAGTAATTATTAAGAATAAAAATAAAACTTTGAATTAAACTGATTTCAAACTGATTTAAATCAAAT
Source organism: Funneliformis mosseae (assembly GCA_910592005.1). Taxonomy (NCBI): domain Eukaryota; kingdom Fungi; phylum Glomeromycota; class Glomeromycetes; order Glomerales; family Glomeraceae; genus Funneliformis; species Funneliformis mosseae. The sequence goes on from CAJVPP010001974.1 coordinate 16,577, forward strand.
CAAATTAAATATTTTTATTATGTAATTATTTAAAATAATAATCTTAATGATAAATTTATTTTATTTTAATTATTTATTATACAGTTAGACCTCTCTAAATGCATTCTCTATAAATGCACACCCTCTTTAAATGCACACAATGTTTTGGTCCCAAGCTTAGGACTTAGAGGCTAAATGCACCCTCCAAGTTCTGCATGTGCAAGAAATTTTTTTGTTCTTTGATATGACAATTCAATCTTTAAATGCACGTCACGTGACTATTTTATAAAATAATAGGACCGTTGAAAATTTGATGTTTTTTTTATTCATTAATTTAGTACCCATGCAGCTTTTTTTTATCCTTGTCACCTTT
>CAJVPP010001975.1:0-16922 GCA_910592005.1 Funneliformis mosseae
CGTCAAAATAATTTATATATCATAAATTATGTCTTTAATTCCATTTCAATTCTATGCTCGACACTTGTTTTGACGACTATAATCACGCTTCAAGTTAAAAAAATAAGTTTTTCAAATAGAATTTCGCTTCGTTTAATTATGTATGTTTCTATGGCGAAGATTTTATATTCAATATCTCATGTAAGTTTTTTTTTTTTTTTTTTTTAAAAAAAAAAAAATTGAAATTATTAATGGTTGATTGAAAATTTTCTTTTCTTTTTTTTTCATCACCATCATACGTACGTTATCGTTATAGATTTTAAGAATAAATTCATATCAATTTCCAAAATGGATTTCTTATATAGCATCATTGGGATATATTATCAGTTCGCTATTAATCTGTTTTTTAATAATGACGATACTATTTAATGTAAAACTCATATACATATATAATTACAAAAACACCACACATTTCGAAAGATATTATTTAATAATCCCATTATCACTTGCGATGCTGTTAAGTTTCATGCCTTTCTCGTTCTACGAGCTGAAATTTGATCAAGTACAAAATCGTGTTTGGTACAGTTCAAGTAGGTATCATAAAAAATTTTATTTACGGGTGCGATCAATAATAAATCTCAAATCTTTAACCAAAAATTGTCCTATCCTTCCTTTCTAGTTACCTGGGAATGGGCAACGTACCTTGCATGGATCATCTGGTCTATTATGTATTGCACTTTCTCAATTTCCCTGATACTTTACAGCATAAACAAGCGGAGTAAAGGTGCAGATTCAACGTCCATCGACAACTCCGAATCCTCCTCCTCCGCCACCCATTTTTCCAAGAACACTTCTCGACACGTTACTCGCATAACTTTTTATTCATTAATACCGATTTTAACATATTTACCAACCATAATATTAGACATTTATTACATATATATAGGCAACAATAATTCACTTATTAATATAATTTCCTTACTATTTTCATCATCACAAGGAATTTTTACTTTGATAATCTTTTTATTTGATCCAGTTATCAGTCAATTAAGATCATGTCATGAAAAAGATAAACAACATAAACAAGACGTTTTAGATACGGTTAGAATGGGGGTTTACGTTGAAAACATCTATAAGCTTGATTTACCCAGGAAACGAGACCAACGAGAACAGCAGATTAATGATGCTAACGATATTCATGCAAAGAATGCTAAAAAAAGTAGCATTTATAATCTAGTCTTTGCTCTTTATGATAATAGAAGGAGCTTAATTGTTAGAAATGACCATTTTAACCTAGATAATGATAATGATATGATCGCCCTTCTTTAAAATTAAAGAAGGTCCCATTTATCCAATGTGACACAAATTCTTTGTCTTTGAAAATCATCTTTATATATAGATAATTATTTTCATCTTTTTTGAAAAAAAAAAAAAAAAAAAAGGGAAACCATATCCTACATTTTATATCTTTTACAGTAAAACGATAAAAATAAAACTTCACAATGCATATCATCTTTATTATTATATTATCAGCCATACAAAATATTTCCGATTAAAATTTACCTGAAGTTTGAACCTTTCGTCACACCGCGGCAATAAATTCTTAATTTAGTTTAGTTGATGAAAAAGAATTTCTTGGCAACAAAATTTGCGAAAAATAAATAAATAAATAAAAATAGGAAAATCGTACACAATGAACTTTCCGGAAACAAGAATTACTTTTTTTATTGCGCCCCTTTAACTTGTTTGAGACGAAACAAACTGTTTCAAATTTTGAATTACTAATGTGGGATAATAATATATAATAAATAGTATATAAAACAAAATAAAAGTACAAAATGTAAATTTTTGCCAAAAAAAAAATCATTAAAAAGTAGTTGTTTTTGCTTATAACCTTTTTCTTTCTACTTTCTTTTTTTATTCCTTTGTAGAAAAATAAATTAAATTAAAAATTATATATATATCTCACATTTTTTCATTTTTATTTTTATTTTTTTTTTAAAAAAAAAATTTTCTAAATTAAATACTTCTAGAACCATAAAAACATGTTTAAAAGTTTTCTTTGGATAATAACGACGATCTTCGTGTCACTGTTCTTCGATAACGCAATCGCGTACAATTTAATCGAAACTACTCAAAATTTTAATAACATCAAACAATATATAAATGATGATACATTAATGTTGATATCACCTCCAACGAATGATTCCGCGAATCAGTTCGTTACGCTCCTATTTCAAAATGGAACGAGTTCGGTGATAAATATTGACGTCAAAAGTCAAAATGAAGGAAACGCTTTGATTGACATTTATCCTTTAGCCAAAAACTACATTTGGATAATATACGCGAGAAATGTGAACGAAAGTAGTAGCGTTCAAAACATGTTTGGTATGCTAATGAATTGGAATCAAGAAATTCTTGCATTGTAAGGTTTATCTTATTATTATTATTATTATTACAGAATAGAACAGGCAATTTTAAATGACTAAAAAAAAATTTTGAACTTTTTACAGTGACGTCGACTTAAATTGTCCGTATGATGTTAATGATCGACCGACAGTTGCACCCAATATCAATCCCGAAGATGGCTTTATCATTATAACGAAAAACACTAATCATCATTTAACATGGAATGAATTCTCTTATTCGTTCAAAGAACACGAGCACAAAGCTGAACAAGGACACGAACCTGATGAACAAGAACATGAACCTGATGAACAAGAGCATGAACCTGATGAAAAAGAGCATGAACCTGATGAAAAAGAACATGAGCCTGATGAAAAAGAACACGAAAAAAAGCTTCCCGATGTCAATCTCATCAAATTTATTTCTCATGGCACAATCAAATATACAGAACAAACCGAGTTAATAGATTATTTAGCGTTTGGTACGATAGAAGGAACATACGGAGCTCTAATATTACTTAAGAATTTAAAGATTAAAAATGTAGATTTAATCAATAGTTATCAAGCGCAACCGATTTATATGGTATATTTAGCTTTAATAGGCACCCCACAACATTCACAAGTGCCTGCATTGGTTTACGAAACTTCAGAAGAAAAAATTACTTCAATTAATATTCAATCATGTAAAGTTGCATTTGTCGATCATGCAAACGTTTGCTTTCTTAAATCTATTGTTAATAGTAGTTTAGGTGTATCTCTCTCTGCTACCGTAGAAATTGTTTTTTTGTCTACGGGTTCAGTGATTGATATTAGTCAGCTTGGTTTGGATAATGATACGATAAATCTGCCAGCACTACCAACACCAAACGCTAATAATATTACGGATTCCGTTATACCTTTGGAAAATGATGGTTTACTTGTAATTAGACATACCGATAATTCCATCACCGGTCACATCTATGATCAATATGGAAATAATATCGGAAAAGAATGGGACATACCAAAGAATTTAACGGAGAATAGTAATTTACTTGGATTTGGCATGTTTAAAAATAATACTGCGTGGATCGCTTTAGATGGTTTAACAGATAGTATTGTATCAAGTGATATGCCAAAATTTATCGAAGACAGTAAGTTACAAACAAATTGTAATACCCTTTTTTTTTTTTTTTAACCAGCCGCTAATTTTTTCCTCTCTTTGTTGTTAATCATAGGTGGATATAATAATTTACTTGTAGTGTCAACCGAACCAAAGATAAATAGCCTCTTATTCACACCTTATCCGGAAACAATAAATATAACCTATTCGATTCCAATCACGCAAGGTTCTGGAAATATTACAATTTACCAGGTTAACGATAATGGATCAAAACTTTTAAGACAAACATTTCCCGGAGCTTCAGAACATTGTAGGATTGATGAAATAGAAAGGAAGACAATCTCTTGTAAAGTACTAAATAGTACCTTTAATCATATGGGTACAAATTATACGGTGGTCGTTGATAATAACTTTGTTAAGAATTCTTTCTTGGATGAACCTTTAAGCGGAATACAAAGTGGTTTCTGGAATTTTAAAACTAATGCATGTAAGTTATTTTATATTTCGCATCCCGATTTTCCGTGGTCGTGTTTATTTTATCAATATCTTAACTAAAATGTACAACGTGATTAGCGTCAGCTGAAATTCCGTTCACAGTTGGATTCAATGTCTTGTTGAGGCTTGATGATGAAGGAACACGAAATTTTTTTGCGGATAAAAAATTTTTAGATCATTTACATACAGAATTATCTCAAAGTATACCGGTTAAACATCATAGACTGGTATTCACTCGGCGAGTACAGAAAGACTACTCAACGGAAAATAAAAGATTATTATTTGAATTTAAAATATTAGAAGATGGAAATGCTACTGAGCCAAGGCCTCAAGAAGTTTTCAATAGTTTGAAAACTTTAATCAAACATAAAAAGATTACTATTCTCTCAACTTTAAGTCATGCTAGCGACTTAGATGAAACGTATGAAATTCATATTGTTCGTGAGTATTTTGAGGGAAAGAAGGTGAACTTACCAAATATGATTTAATATTGATTTTCTTTTTTTCGTTTTGTAGCGAATTTATGGGAAGTTGTGAGGTATCTATTCCTTGGATTTGTGTTTATCTGTTTAACACTTGGAAGTTTTTATTTGTGGGCTCGTTATAGACATCCAAAGGTAACGTTTAATTTTTAGTTTTGACTGTAAAATATATAAATAAATATAAACATAAATAATTTTGTTTTATTGTTTTACAGGGACACAATTCGGCGATATTTAAAATTCCATTGCTCTTATTTGATTTATTAATGGACATATTATTTGTTATATACCATGGAAGGACAATTCCTTACATATTCATTCCAAGGTACAATTCCAAGTTTTACTTTTTTTTCCCCCTTTCCGTTAACCAAACTTTATTTACTAACGGATCCTTTATTTAAAATTTTCTAAATAGCATTATCATATTAACAGTATCGTTTGCATTTAATTCATTCATGAGCGTAATAATTATAACGCGTGAAATATCACACAATCCTAACTTTCAAAAATGGTTCGATAATCATATAAAATTAGCAGCATTATTCACTGTACTTGGGTTCGCCGACGTAGAAACGTTATATACATTAAAAAGCAGAATCGCCGGTTTAGAATCGTTTTCTGCTCCTTATTCTAAAGTTGGATTATCCTGGATATTAAACGGTAGTGCGTTGAATGTATTGATAGTTGATTTACCTCAAGTAATATTTCAGGTATTTGCTAGAATATTATAATTATAATTATTAAATTTTAAGCGTGTATATATATATTTTTTTTGCTGAAGATATTAACAAAAAATAATACTTATTTCAGATTATCTATCTACAAACTGTGTTAAATTATACTTTGATACCTTTCTTCACTTTAATTACAAGTAGTTTGATTTTTGTTATCGATTTGGTTTCTCATGTTCACGATGCTATGTCGAACCAATGTTGCAAGAATTCTAAGGTTGGTTATATGTTTAATGATCAAGTATTGCCCCAATCTAGTCGTGAATCTAGTCGTGAACCTAGTCGTGAACCTAGTCGTGAACCTAGTCGTGAACCTAGTCGTGAACTTAGTCGTGAATCTAATCGTAACCACGAAAATAACCACGAATCTGACCACGAATCTGATCATGAAACTAATTACGAGAATCATGGTAATAATAATGGTCGCGAGGAAGCTTAATTTTTATAAAGAAGAAAAAACATTTTATTTAAATGTAACTAACTAGTATACATGTAAATATATATAATAGTCTGTAAAAATTAAAAATAAAATTTATGTAATTCTCTTGCTTTTAGCCAATCAAGTAGAATAAGTTTCTGATCGACGACTAAAATCAACCAAGTAAAACTTGAATAAATAAATAAATAAATAAAAAGGGGTAGTAACCAATCTATGTACAGTATGGGGTTTTTTTTTCATGTGTATAGCCATACATTTATTTAGCATTTTAGTGTCGATTAAATTAATTGTAAACAAATAATTTGTCGAATCTTAGATCGAAACTACCACTAGTTATTTTAAGGAAACCATCGATCGTTTTTTCATTGAACAAATGACATTGTATTCCAACATTGTTCTTGCTTTATACTGTAAATGAAGAAATGGCGTCTTTACTTTTTAGGCACTTCATTATAAATTTTTCTTTCATATACAAAGAAATATACTATATGATCGATCAACGTATAAAAATCATATGATTTCATTTTTTAAAATTAGTAATCTACAAGAAAAATGATTAATTTCAACGACGAATAACGACGAATCTAACGAAAAAAACTATATTTGGTATCAAGTCACAGATCGAAACGAAAATTACGCCAACCTGCCGATTCCGAGTAAAGAAAGAGGTTGACATTGAATATACTATTTGAATGCTGCATATTTTCGAAATAGTTGTCTTAAACAATCCAATCAATCCCTGTCTTTCTATTTTATTATTATTTTTTTTTTTTTTCCTGTGCATGACAAAATAAAATAAGGTTAGATAAAATAAAAAAAAAAATGATTTAACTTAAATATTCACAATTAGAAATATCGGATTACAAATTCCTATTACGAAATCATTAATAATTACAAAAGCATTATCGCTTACACAAAATACAAATCTTCAAAACTTACCAGATATACAAACATTTAAATTTTCAAATAAATGGCTCAATGGTTTTTTAAATCAATATAATTTATCAATATCACTATTGCATAATATTTACCTAAAAATCTAGGAGAAAAGAACGCAGCTTTTAAATTATATATAATTAATATGGAAATATAAATGAAAATCCACTTACTTTAATATATTCAATCCAATAACAATTGAAAAAAATATGATGCTTATACAGTTAACATTAGAACTATATGTGATAAAAGAAAATTTTTAATGTAATTTTTGGATACATAACTAATAAAACAAAATTATCTTCAGTTTATAGTTTAAATTTAAAAAAAAAAAAAAAAAACCTTTTTTGAAGGTATATTTATTTATCTTATTCATTTTATATATAAATAATTAAAAATCAACTTTCTGTAAAAAATACAAATATAACAATTATTCCTAATGACTTAATATTAGATATTGCAATCAATAAAAGTTTTAAACTAAAGATATAAACAATTTTCTTTTATATTTAAATTAAAAAGCATTATATAATCAATAGATAATAAAAAAATTCATGATATTATATTCTTAAAATCATATTAAAAATTTATTATATTAAACTTGCTAAATGAATAAATTAACCTAAATTTAATTAAAATTTATTTTTAATTATTATAAAATATCTGGTGTAAAGCATTTATAATTTAATATTATAGTTTTAATTTTCATTATATCTATATCTTTGATTACAATAATTTAATTAAATAAAAATTTTAAAAAATACTAATAAAATAAAAATTATATTAACAGCAAAAATAATTAGCAAAATTATTAGCAAAATATAAAAGATACTATGATATATTAAATAGAAGAAATTATTATAAAAAAATATCTTATACTACCTTGTTTTAATTCATAAAATTTAGCATTTAATACAATAATAAATATTTATTTTATTACTTTTTATTAATAAATCTTTTCTTATTTTTAAAAATATGCAAAAGAATACATCAATTATAAACTTAATATTAGAAGCTTTTAAAAATAAATAATTTTTATTTTGTAAGATTAATTGATAAAATTTTTAATTTATTAAAGAGATAAAATATTTATTAATAAAAAATTACTTTTTAGAATACATAGTGAAATTCAATAAATTGGATCTTCGATAAATTAGATTTGGGCTTAAACTGAACTTTTTTGCTAGAACTAAATCACATATATTAAAATAGTTTTGATATATCAGAACTTACTAGTAAAAGCTTGATATTTGCTATAACAGATCAATTTTTCAACCAGCTATAGTAAAAATGATTTGATAAACTGGAACACATGATCAAGAACTAATAAAATTCAAGTAATATGATTCAGTAAATCTTAACTTTTTCCAGAACTATAAAAATCTTAATTCTGGCTGAAGTTATTAATATAATTATATTCAATTAAAAATATTTTATATTCATTATCATAATCTTTATTACATAATAATTAAGATGAAAAGTTAAAATATAATGTAGTTTGTCATCTTTAATGTGAAATATTTTTAAAAATCCAGTATAATAGATTTTTTAGTATATCAAAAAAAATTTTTCGCTATACCAGATATCCTAATAAACTGAATATTTTTAGTAAAACTGATAAATCTGATTTATCAAATTTCACTGTATATAATTAATAAGTTTTAAATTTATAACAATTGATTTTCTCAATATTTGCTTATTTATATTAGGTATCATAAATACTAAATCTGAAATATATAAAAAAATATTTAAAAAAAATATTTAATATAAATTATTATGTAAAAATAGAATAATAAATAGATTTTTAATTTATTTAAACTATAAATACAAAATATAAAAGAATAATAATAATTAATATATTTTATATTTTAAAATTTTTAATTATAAAAAATTATATTTGATTAAAGAAGTAGTTAAATAAATTCTTATAATTTATCTTTATTTTCCTTAAATTATAAAGTTTTGCAAGCAAATTTACCTGCTTATTTATTATAAATTTACTTTTAATTTACTTTTATGAAAAATTAAAATTTTTAAAATTTTTTTTTAAATTAATTTTATAAATATATATATTATAATAACTTTTATTTTTTAATTATATAATAAATAATTTAAGATTATTTATAAGCTAAATATTTGTAATTTTTAAAAAATTTTTAAATTAAAAAATTTTATTTTTGACCTTTGATAATCTTATTAATATTATTTTTAGTAATATTAATCATAATAGAATATTATAAAATTTATCATGAAAATAACTTTAATTATTAAGAAATTTTATGACTTTTATTAATAATAAAGTGATTCAATTAGTTTGCAAACATATAAATTTTAAAAAATTTTAAAAATTAGTATAATAAAAATTTTAAAACTTAATTTTAAAAATTGAATTATTTAAAAAACTTTTTAATAAACTTAAAAGTTCTTCTAATAAAATTAATAAAATATACTAAATTATATTTTTATATAATAATTATATTTTTAATATTAATATTTTATATTTTATTAAAAAATTAATAATTTTTTTTATGTTTATAGACAAATCTTTAAAATTAATAATTTTCTTAAAATTATTCAAAATCAATTAGGACCAATTAGCATTTTTTCAATTTAATTATTATTAATAATCTTATTTTAAATTAATTTAATTTAATAATTAATAGTTAATTACTTTTTATAAAATAAGATTTCTTATTATTTAATAATATATGATAATATCTATTATAGACTTATAAGTAAAAATTAAATTTTATTGATTTCTTTCTAGCTTTATTTGCATTTATTTATTTATTAAATCTAATATTTAATATAATATAATTAATTTTATAAATTTAAATATTAAAATTTATTTTATAAAATTTAATTTATTAATTAAAATTATAATATACTTATATTATAAAGATTTGCTTATTAAAAATTCTTTTTAATTTATATTTAAACTTTATTTATATATAAATTATTAATAATATAATATTATAAAAAATTTTTTATTGATTATTAAAAAAATAATATATAACATAAATAGTATAAAGTTACTACTTTTGATTATATAATATTAAAAGAATAAAAGTAATCAACTAATAGATTATTTAAGTAAATTTTCTATTAAATAATAGGTTAGATTATTATCTTTCACATAATAGAGTTCTTTTTTGCTAAATAAATTATAATATTAATTATATAAAATTAAAGTTAAGATATTTTATTAAATTTAATATGAATTTAGTCATAATAAAGTTTACTAGAATTACAAAATTACCTAAGTTAGATCAAAAAATCTAAATTAAAAGTTTAATTTTTAAAATGAATTTATCTTAAAATCTTAAAATGGAACAATTGTGTTAGATATATGATACCTAAATATCTTCTTTACTTTTTTTTATTTTTTTAAGAACTAATAGCTATAATGAAAAATAAGTATTATATTGACTTAAAAACTTTTAAATTTTTTTTCTTTTAAAAAATAAATCTGAATCTTTTTTTGTAAATCAATTTTTTTTTTAAAAAAATAAAATTTATAAATTTTAAAAAAAAAATAAAACAGATTCAAATTTTTTAGAATAATAAAAATATGAGATTTTTTTTTTTAAAAAAAAAACTTATTTAAATTTTAAAAAAAAATCTAAATTTTTTTTTTTTAAAAAAAAAACTTAAAATTTTCTTTATTTTAAAAAAATAATCTGAATTTTTAAAAAATTTACTTTTTTTAAATTTTTTTAAAAATTTTTTTTTTTAATAGTGTTAATCAGTATATAAAATTTAAACCAAAAGTCATGTACACAAGTTGTAATAAAAATAGAAAATTAATACATGTATTATATAATATTTCCATTTTATAAATAATTTATCCATTTTATATATAATTTATCTATTTTAGTAATTATTTGTACACATTTTATGCTGTATAATATATGTATACAAAAATTTAATATGCATATATGCATATTGTGCATGTGAATTTTATACACTCGTGTTAATTAAAAAATTATGTAATATAATTTTTAAGTTTCATAATATTCAATTAGCAGCTACACAAAAAAGCAAATAGTTAAAATTACAAGTTATTAAGAAAAATAAATTAAAATTACTATTAGGTAATAAATTATCTAACAGTTTGAAGAAAATAGTATTTGAAATGATAATGATTTAAAAGAAACTATAGATAAATTATATTATTTACATTTAATATTATATATAATATTACCAAATACTTTAATAATTTAATATTTACTTCTTTATTAAATAATTAAATTAATAATATAGCTAATAATTTAATTAATTTTAAAGAAATAATAGAAAGGAAAGAGTTTAATTTAACATTAAAAGTTAAAGATTTTAATTCAAAACAAATTGTTGATTTTTTAAATTAAGAATCAGTTACAACTTATTCTTACTTAAGATTAGCTAATTATAAATGCATAGAAGTAAGTAAAATAATTACAATTAATATTAGAAAAGGAGAATATTATATATGTTTAATTTGAGCATAAATATAAAATTTTATTATATATCATTTAATTTTAATATCAATGCATGATTAACATCAAAAATAAAAAATTTATTAGGTAATAAAGATATTTATCAAATGATTACTAAATATTTTTAGAATATTATTATAATATAACTATAAACAAATTTAAAAATATATTAAACAAAAAGTTTTTTAAGTATTAGAATTAAAAATAAAAAATCAATTTCAAATGCTACTGCAAGAGTATAGTTAAAATATTTTAAATATTTCATATAGAAAATAACAATATTTATTATAATGAATATGAAAGATCTAATATGCTTAAATATTGATAAAATTTTTAACAAAAATGGCAGAATTGAAATAATAATGCTAAATTTTTAAATAATAATATTTAATATTAATAAAATCAAAAGTGATAAAAGACATGTCACAATAAATTAGTTTTATGTTAATGAAAGTAAAAAAACCTTTTAAAAACCTGTTAAATATCAACCTCTTTGTAAAAATAGAAGCAGGTTTAAGTTTATACATCAGTAATTTTTAATAGAAGTTGATAGTCAATTAAATTTAAATAAGGTAAAGTATATATTATAATAAAATCAGGTATTAATTACGATAGTTGATAGAAAACAGAAAATTTGATTATACAGGTAAAAATTTTATTTTTATTTATTTTTTTTAATTATTAATTAATAATAATTTATAATTAGATTATTGAAAAGATGATTTCAATTTTCGAAAAATTATATTTTGATGAAATTGGTATATTTACATATAATAATGTAACATCTTATGTCATTAGTGTTAATATTAGACCTTATCTAATTTCTAATAATTATTAAACTTTAGACTTAATGGAGATATTTAGTTCAATTCCAATTTGAATGAATTACAAATATATAATTTTAATCAAAATTCTAATACTATTCTAATTTAAAATTTGAATGATAATAAAATCGTTCAACTAGAATGATTCTACTGGCTTAAACTTAATTTTTCAAATGACAGAGAGCTTGAATTAATATTACAAATATTTCAAATTTATCTCATCCCGCTAGATGAAAACTTCAAGATATTTTTAGGAGAATCTAATTATTTAAAAATATGATTTACATAATATAAATTTTATATAAATTTATAACTGTTGGACAAAGTCTATAATCTAATAGTCCAAATTTTAATGAAATTGGAATAGATTAAGTCTAGTAGTTCAATAGTCTAATGGTCTAAAAATCCATTAGTTTAAAAGGTTAAAACTGCATGTTATATATATTGAAGATACTTTAATTGCATCAAAAATGAATCTTAAATTAGGTGATAAAGAAAAGTTTAGGTTTAGAAGTGGAATAATGTCTAATAGATCAATATAATTTATGCATCTTCTAAATGGACAACTAAAAGAAATTTGTTTAATTTTAGAAAAATGTGGATTACAGTCAAAAAAGGATTTAAATCATATTTATTCTAAATGTAAAAACATTCTTAAATTGCAGATGATTATTATGCTGTTAGAATATTTTTACTTCAATCAAATTTTTTAATACAAAAACTATTAGTTAAGAAGTTATTGAAGTTCATAAGTATAAAGTTATTTTTATCCAAAGTTCTATTGTGAACTTAATTTATTGAAATGTTCACTAAATGATATACTCATAATAATTGTGATTATTCTTTCAAGAGATTAGAAAAAACAGTTCCTGATGTTATGCTTGTAGACCTTAGAGATTTATAGATGCATTTAGGAAAGATTAACAGGTATAGATTATTATATGCTATAAAAAAATATAGATCATAATGAATAATAAATATTTTAAATAAAACAATATACAGTCATCCCTCTCTATAATCACTTTCTGTATAATCACAATATATAAATCCTTCATTATAAGCACATACTGTATTTCGTAAGAACTAATACCTATTAATACTATATAAAAAATCCATAATCATAGTATTTTTATAGTTACACTTTTCCAGAACTAACACTTAGTAACAATATATAAAAATCTACTATATAATAACTTTTTATTATAATCACACTTATTCCGAAGGTGTGACTATAAAGGGGAATGACTGTATTATAATTTATATATTATACATTAACCAATAAAATTTATTCATGTGAGTAGATCATAATCTAAAAAATTTATTCGCTAAATAAAAAATGTGTGATTTTAGATCGTTCGTACCATATTATATTTTTAATAATTTTTTCTATCCAGGATTTTAGGATACTATTTAAAAGAATTATTGATCATTACTGAAAAAACAATATATCATAAGCCTATTACTACGTTAATAAAGAATCTGTGAGTATCACAACTATTATATCTATTGAATATAAAGACTGAAATTTCATCACGTATGTTGAACTGATCTATTAAGTTCTGTAACTTTAATAATAAAATAAAAGAACTGAATTTTTCTTACATTATTTATTTCTCTAATACTGAGTTTTTATGTTATAAAAATTACGAATAGTAATAGAATTAGTAAGTTGCAGTATTACTGCGTAAAGACGTGTGTTTAGATTTATGAATATAGTTGACAATTAATTGAGCTTTCTGTAGATATAATATATAGGCACTTTTTAATATCAAAGTCTTAATGTATTCATGAATCATTGATTGATTTATTGATTATATTTTTTAACTTTGTAAAAAAAGGAAAAGTAATTAAAATTATTTTTTATTTAACTGCAAAATCGTTGTTGTCTTTTATTTGAGAATAATTTTTAAATTCTTAAAATGTAAAATTTACGTGTTTGCATTTTTGTGATTTTGGAAATCATATCATCTATTTTCTTAGTTATTTCTTTTTCTATCACCTTAGTCTTTTTGGTGATATAGAATATTTTTTATTTGACATTTATGGTGTCTTCAATATTATTAGCGATACTTTATTTTTCTGGATATTTGTAATACCTTTAATGGTAATTAAAGGTACTTTAACTATTTTGTGATATAGTTAGATCCTCATACAAAAATACTTGCTGACATGAATTTTTAGAAAAAGTATAATATCAATATTATTGTATATTCTATTTTTAAATGAATTATTTACATTATTTCTTCTTTTTAAAATTTCTATTATAGAAACCTATGAGGTAAAAATAAACGAATACAATTATTATTAATTATAAAGAAAAGCTAAAGCTCGTAACCATAATATGGTTAATATAGTTTATACAATTAGAACTATGCAAAAGAATTGGAAAGAGCAGCAAAAACTATCTATTATCTTAGCGACTAATAATAATAGTATAGTAGTTTTCAAGTCTAATGCAAGGTGGAAAATAGTTAAGAATCAAGTCAATAGAAGGTAATATATAAAAGCAGTAGAAGGATTACATATAGTTGAGAAATGAATAGGTATTAAAAACAATATACAAGTAATTCAGTTCAAAGGTTTGATTTGCTTTTCTTATTTGAATATTTTCATATATTCATAATATACTTATTTAATAACTGCTTTTCAAACAGAGTGTTTTGATAAATATGTACTATATGAAAGGCAAGAATATAGAAGCTTTCTAATAAGAGAGGGAAAAGGGATAATTACTATTTCACAAAATATGGATATCTACATGATCAGCCATTAAGCATTACACTTAATAAAATGTTATTAATTGTGTTTTAGACCCATATATTAATAAATTCTATTAATTTTAGCATGTTCATAGTGGATCTTTTATAAAGAAAGTGGAAATCTTTGCTTTATCTCTATAATATTTTTTTTAAAAAAATTAAATTTATTTCTTTTTCCTCAAATGTTTTCTTTGAATTTAATGTTTAATAGTTAAATTTTGATAATTATGGTTTGATGAAATAGTATTTTATTACAAAAATTATGTTATTTAATTGATTCATAAAATAGTATAAGAAAAGCTTAATTAAAACTTTAGTATCTGTTCATGATACTCTAATCTCAATTTTCATATTCGTTTTAGTGAAAATTATAGGTTGAAGGATCTTGATCTTCGCGATAAGTCTATTTTTTAATAAAATCAACTGTGATTTGACAATCTGGATGGTTTTCATTTCACTATATAAACAAATTTTTTATAAGTAGTGAGCCCTTTTGTCTTGAGATCAAATATGTATTTGGAATCAGGAAATTCATGGGTTTCTTTGTAACTTTTTTTGAGAAAAACTTAATTTTGAAATGAGATATGAACAGTTAGTTTGGCAGTCTCCAAGAAAACTTACTGAATCAGAGTTGATCAGATACTATACAGATACTAAGTTTAATTGTTAATGTTTTAGACTCTTCAGTGTCACTAAAATTCTCATTAGGCGATAAATCATCTTCTAAAATTAATTATAATGGTTTAATATTTAATAACACTTGAAAAGAATTGCTGTTCTCTTAATACCTTTATCTGATTTTTGTTAATTGAGTCCTTTTCTCCCATTTTTTACATAGTAAAGATTATCTTAAAACCTTACTTTTAAAACTTAAACAGTTTGTAAAAAAAGAACAAGTTTGATTTTTTTAACATAAAAAAATCAAAAGCATAATGACTTTACTTAATGATATTTTCATTTATACACAGTTACACTAATGTAGCTGATCAGTGATAATAATAAGACTTTCCCTACGTACTTATTAAAAATTACAGTATTTGGCTGAAATTAATTGTGACGTATAGTGTGACAAATAGATTTTTAATTTACTTAAACATTCTAATAAAAAATATAATAAATGTACTTTTATACAAATTATTTTATTAATTACAAAAAATGATTTTATTATTAATTTATAAATTGTTTACATATTTAAGCACTTCTAATTTTATATCAAATAAGTTTTTTAACCTCTATTTTGCGATAAAATCTTATTAAAGATGCTTAAATTCAGAAAGATAATTATTAATATCAAAATTCTTTATTTTATTCTTTCATCTTCTAAATCAAATTCATCATCTAATATTTTATTTTTTTAATATTTGACTCCATAAATTTATTATTTTTTTAAAACTTAATTTATTACTAATATTAATTTTTGTCACTTATAATTAGTTGATTAAAATTATCATCATTATCATCATTAGAATCTTTATCATCAGCATTTTAATTATCATTATCACTATTATTATCCTGATATTTTTTATTAATAAAAGTATTATTAGAGTAATATAATTGTTTTATTTACTTATATTATAATTTCAATAAGTTTGATTAATAACATCCTTATTTAAATTATTAAATAATTTAAAATTATAAATAATATTTATAAATATTTTACTTATAATAAGATATTTTAATAAACTTACATGTAACTAGTTTTACCTAATTGAATATAAGTGACCTATTAAGACTATAATTATTTAACAAAAGTAGTATTTATATAAATACTTGCAATTCAATATGTTACAAAATTCAGCTCTTTTGATTTAGTTAAACACTATTGTTGATATGTAAATATATTATCTTAAAATTGATTAACACAAGAATTATTAAATTAAAAATTTTTTTAAACTATAATTCTGAAGTTTATATAAAATAGTTATAAATTTTACCTATTTATATAATATAATAATATTAAATGTATTGATTTAGATCAACCAGTTCATTTTTGGTAAATTAATATTAAATTTTTAAGGTGATAATAAGGATTGAAAAAATTAACAATAGCTATTCCTATTGATACTATCATTTTTTTAATCATTAATATAATTTAAAATATAAAATAACATTTAGATAATTAAATAAAATTTTGTAAAAATAACTAAAAAAAGTAGTTTATCTTTTTATAAAATATTTAGTTTTTTTTTTTTTTAATTTTAACGTGCGATAGCTTTGCACAATCTTTATTAAGAGTAAAGTAAAGAATACAAATTACAAATGAGAGAGTACAAAAATTTCTATCTAGTATATACT
>CAJVPP010001976.1:0-16919 GCA_910592005.1 Funneliformis mosseae
CAACACTGCTTCCAACAACCTCCAAAAATGAAGCTCGTCTGGCCCTCGCGGATATATTCTTACCTGGAAAATTTTTGTTAAGGGACCAATCACGAAACGACTCAAATTTCGAGCGGGACATTTTTGTGTCACTCAATCAGCATTGACTCAATTATTGAGCGGGGGGGGGGGGGGGCGAGTTAGTTCTTCGGATTAATAAATTTATTATCTGAATTTTTAAAACGTATTTTTGAAAAGAAAATTATGATTTACTGAAAAATAATATATAAAATTTTATAAATGTATATTTCGGAACAAAATCATCAAAAAGATCGAACGATTTAATTTTAAATTGAAACGTCATAATAGACGCAAATTTGTATTAAAATGGTTTATATGTAGAAACGATCGCTGGTGGAGGTAGCACCATGATCAATCTATTAACATTCGGAAATTTAATGATGGAAGTTAATTTAAACAATGGCCTCTTCAATTCGTGCTGCCGCTAAGGTCGATTGGTCAAAACTTACAGTCTCTTTAGGGTTAAAGAAAGAGACCGTAGCTGCACTCCAAGCCTTTCGTAAACGTAACGATGAGGCAAGAAGAGTAGTCTTAGCTTTAAAAGAACAAAAAACTGATATCGACTTTGAACATTATAGATCGCTTTTAAAAAATAAGGGTATTGTAAATGAAGCCGAAAAGGCTTTAAGTTCCTTTAAACCTGTCAAAACTGATCTCAATGCACAAATGAAAATTGTTGAAATTATCGAGTCAAAAGCGGTAGGTATTAAAGAGATACGGTATGGAAAATAAAAAATCACTAGATAACAATTAAAAATAAAAAAAATAAATAAATATTTTCTTAGGTTGAAAATGCAAAAAAAACGGTGGCAAGAGTTGATGATGAATTGAAAGATTTGCACAGTACACTGACCAATATTGAACAGACAAGGCCATTTGAGGATATAACCGTGCGTTATTTATTTATTCTTTACAACTTTTCTGTATTTGTGATTATTTATTCATTCTTTTATTTATATTTTCTAGGTTGAGGAAATTGTTAAAGCTAAACCTGAGATTAATGATATCGTAGAAAAAATGGTTAAAAGAGGTCAATGGGGTGTTCCCGGTTATGAAGAAAAATTTGGATATGGTTCCTAAGAATATCAATATCCAGCACAAAGAAAAAAAAAAAAAAACAAAAAAAGAAAAATAAAAATAAATTAGTGATATCTTTAATTTATTACTAAGATTATATTCTGTTAATTAACATTTAATATTTCTATTTAAACTCTGATCTGTCATTTATTTTTTTAACTGTTACCATTCTTGAAAATTACCAATGAGCTTTCAATCCCTATCATCGTATTGTTAAATCATGGCTCAGGATATTTTATTAAAATTTTATCTCGCGATTCAAATAAATTAAATTAATTTTTTATAATCAAAGTACTTGTTAATTTTTATTTTATGTTGCTTTCCCCCAAAATTCACTAGCGAAAAGCATTTATTACAAAAAAAGGTTGCTCTCAAGGGAATTATGAATATTAATTACTATTACTATTATTACTATTATTATTATTATTATCATAGCTAACTTTTTTATTTACAAAAAATTGATATCATTTTTTATTGTCGTACCTTCTTCTTGGTACGGACATCGGTCAGACTTTGAAAACTTTCACCACTATCTGATCCCTCATTTCTTTCATCCTCTTTGGTGGGAGGCTTTCTTTTCTTTGGAGACCTCAAGTTCTCAACATCATCATCAACTGGTGCGAATCGTTTATTACCTGTTAATGATGAAATTGTGTAAATTTTATAAGAATCTTTTGTATTTGCCAAATCTTCGAATTAACAAGATATGTTCGTACCTATCCTAACTCCTCCTTTCGTTAATATGTTATTAAGCTTCTGCACGTACAAATAATAAGGTTCCCATTTTTTATCCAATTCTGACGGGCTAATCTCATGAACATTCATTTCTTGTTGAAGAATTGAGTATCTAAATTCATAATATTAAAAATGAAGGATCATTAAAATATTTCAAAATAACCAAAATAATTCACATCACTTACATTTGTCGAGCACCATTAACATTCATTCCTCCGATAAACGTGTTTAAAATCTTGAAGAACTTAATTGATTTCGTAACTTCATCACTTTTATCAAGTACTCTGAATTTCGTTATCATTGAAGTAATAAACGAAATTCCTTTATGGTGAAAATCAACAAAACAATCGGTATTCTTGCGTGACGCCTTATCATTGGTTTCTCGTAATTGCAATGCATTTGCACAAAGACGAGCAAGTGATGTAGTTCCATTCATTGTCTCAACGTGACTGTCCACGTAAAGTTCATGAGACTATAAATTGTTGAACGTTAATAAGTTATTCAAAAAGTGAAGTGATATAAACATAATATTACCGAAATTCATGTACCTTTTTTAATGATGAAATGAATATATTTGCAAATAATTTTGCTTCGCCTCCTGATACACGATCCTTGAAATCTTGGACTAGTTTTCGAATTAAGTCGTCAATATCGCTAACAAGGGTTCCTAATTGACATAATATAATAGCGACACGTGAATCTTGAAACCAACCACCTCTAACACCTCGTGCAAGAGTTCCAATGATTTCCAAAATCTGTTGCTTTTCTTCAGGATCAATAAACATCTCTATATTTTTAATTACTATAAGATATAAAACGTTAAAAGAATTAATTTAAAATTCTTAATTAAAATATTATTCGTCAGCATTAAATTACGTACATTTTTTAAGTTTTTCATATTCTTGTTCTCTAAAATTTTCATATTCTTGTGCAAGTGTTTCGTTTAATTGTGTAATCATTTGTTCATACTCTAAAAGTTTTTCGGTTTCATCATCCTCGTTCTGGATGTAATCTATTCTTTCTCTAATTGTTTCAATTTCGTTTTCAATTTGATCTTTATTTTGTGCCACTTCTAATTTTTTATTTAACGCATCTTCTAATATTTTTAATGCAGTTTCCTCTAATCTTGATCTTGTTTCTTCTTCGAGCTTTAATTTTACTGATAATATTGTATTTCTAAAATTTTGAATTTCCTCAGTTATAAATTGTTCAATTCTTTCTTGATAATCTGGATGGCAGGAAAGATTCAATTGGGAACCACTAGGCTGAGGAATTTCGGGATTAAATATATCACTCGAAAATAACCAATATATGTTACCAAGGGTCGAAAATGCCTAATTGTATGTTATAACAAATAATTTATTAGTCACGATTTTTATTCCAAAAAAAAAAATAATAAAAATAACAAAATAAATGACAAAATAAATGTTACCGTTGTTTTGACTTTTAAGAGTGCCTCTGAAGAAATTGATAAGCCAACTTCAAATAAAGTTTGAACTACCTGATCTCTTCTAACAATCAAGTCATTCATTTTATCAAGCGGTATCTCTGAAGATGGTTGATTTTTGGAAATAAGCAATTCATTAGCTTTCCAAAGCAAATAGTTCCAAATACAACTAATTGCTGAACAGATGATCTAAAAGTAATATGATAGATATTCACATTACTATATATTCTGTCAATCACAATATGGATGATTTAACTTAATGCATTTATTCTTACCTGTTGTTCGTCATAATTACTCAATAAACCACGCCGAGTCAAATCGATGAAACAAGAATACATGTCCTTGCGATTATCATCGCTCTCTTCAACGGCTTCAATCATACATTTATAGCCAATTAATGTTTCCAGTCGAGTTAAAGCCACTCTTAATGAATGTACTTGATCGCTAATCAAATCCATTGTCAACAATTCCTTGAGATTTAAACATTATGGTTAATTAATTAATTGATTGATCAAATAATTATTCGTAATAATTACCTTATTTTCACATTCCTCTATAAACGTTTGGGTTACTATCTCTTGTAGATCTCCCAAGTTAGCCTCTGTAATTGAGGAAAAAATTTCGTATGCCTCCATGTGTGAGAAAGTTCTAACGGCATGATTAAGAACCAGCAGATGTGTATGTTTCAAGAAAAGCTTCTTGACATCTTCAATTAGTAACTCGTAAGCCTATTTAACAATAATCACATTATTCACTGTTTATGTAGATTTACGGAGGATCGGAAAAGTCACTTACCTTTAACATACGTAAATCCGAATACACTTGTAAATTCATTAACGGTGGTATTTGCAAAACTTCTGCTATCCGGCCTGCATCAGGGGCATATTTTGTCAATAATCGGGGCAAAATATGTACCATCTTTCTCGAAACTTCTTCGCGTATTTCTTCAATTTGTGCTTCAGTCTAGATAAGTTTCAAATTTAGGTATTGTAGAATTAACCAAATTCATAATAATGAAATTGAAATTAAACCAACCAACCTTTTTCTTATCTCTGCTTAATGGATCAACAAGCATCAATTTAAGACAAGCAACAAAAACCTGGACTAACACAGATTCTTCACGCTCGCTTAGTCTATAACAATCCTCGATAGCATCAATAGGATCGTTCTCACCCTGAGATTCTTTTGCAGTACTGGAGTTATCTGTTAAGGAATGATCTTTGGAAAGATATTCGGCTAAACTATGCCAGTCATGTAATATTTCCATTTCACCCCAGAGAGCTTCAATAGCTAATGCTATTCTATTATTTTTTACATCTCCAATAACTAAAATTGAAGAACCATCTTCATATTCATCATCATCTACGTTTTCATCAATCATCTCATCGCCTTTTTGAGAACCTTCTTTCGGCTTTCTGTATTTGACCAAGAATTCCGCCAAACATTTAAAAGACACCCAATCACGTTTTACAGAATTTACAATTTCATTACTAGAATTTCTGTTTTTTCGTTTAGTGTCGTTACTGGACAAAAAAGTTTGAACCTTTGTAAGTTTCGAGCTAATAAAATCCTCGTCTAGTAAATCTTTAACGAAGGGAGCGATTGATTTTCTCACTTTTGGTAGATCACTATATATAAGATGTGATAATTCATCACGATCCTCATCTTCTAATAATCCTGCTTTATATATTTGGGTTAACAAACTAATGGTAGTAATGCGAACACTAAGCTCGGCCTCTCGCAAAGCCATTTCAATTAAGCGTGGTTTAAATCGCTCGGTGAAATTGCGCAATCCACTTATGAACGTCTCATTAATATAGAGACGCGATAAAGATCTAATTGCCTCTACTCTAGCAATCGGAGACTAAATTATTTGTACATAATATATACAATAAAGGAATAAAATGATTAGTTTAAAATTGATTTCAGATTTAACGATAGTCATGGTAAAACATTTGCTATTACTTTATCCGACAATTGCCAACCAAGATATCTCGTAACTTTATCTTCTAAAAATCGATCAGGATATTTTACGATCCAAACTCCCAATTCTTTAACGCATTCTGCTCGTATTATTGCTTCTACATCTCGATAACGATGAATAAATACACTATACGCAAATTCAAGAAAAAATAATCTAAATTCATTAATATAAGTGTAATTACCGAATATATATATTGTTATTACTAACCCATTAAAAAAATCATTAAAATATGACTCTAATTGTTGCTTTTTCTCCGTCAATTCTGCAGTTTTTGAACGTAAGCTACTCATCCTATCTTGGTTCCTTAGATTCCTTGAATTCTTGTTCTTAATTTGTTCCGAAGTTAGCTGACGAGTAGCAATGTTTAATTCATTTCGAACCTCTTGAGCGACCTCGCAAAGACAGCTTAACAAGTATAGAGCAATTGCGGCTGCAGTATGTCGAAATGGACGGAAGGCGGAGCTGAACAATTTCAAAATCACGAAAACGTTTAATGTGAGTGTTAATAGTGATAATAAGATCATGAGTTTGTGAAACAAATATAAAGCGTCGCACCTTGACATTGAACACACCCAAGCGTATATAGTTTCACAGAATAGGCCGTCATACAATATAGAATGTTTAACCTGTTTTATCAGCCTATGAAAAAATTCCAAAAAACTCCTGCGGAATTTTTTAAAATCCCTGGCCTTTGAAACAAGAGGGTAGTCTGTAACAAGTTCCTATTGGGATTACAGTTTAATATGAATAAAAGGAAAATTTAACAAAATAATCGCTTGTAAAAATGAATATTTACTTTTTTAAATGCATTTTGCAGTTCGCTTAGAACTTCAACAATTGCATCTTCGTCTTCAATAGCCTCCTGTTCGATGGTCTTGGGACATCCGCACGACTAAATAAATATAGATAGTACGTTAAAATTTAAATTCGGATGAAGCCTTGTTCCTATCATGTTCTATGGGCTTACATACCCGAATTATGAAATTTATCAATATAAGTAAAGCTTTTTGATTATCAACTTCATAAGTCTCTACCCAATCCGATACAGTATTCTCTAAATCACTATCTAGCATAAGAACCGCCTCTGAATGTAAGAAATAAAACAAATCAGTAAATAAAAAAAGAGTTTTTCATAATTGATTCAAAAAAGTTCAATAACATACGATAAAGTGACATTCCACTATCTTCTAAAAGATTACGAGAATTTCTCGAAGAACTTTGTTCAATCGAAACTAAAGGTTGTGGAGCAAGATCATCTCCTGAAGCAATCTTATTTATATTTTCAGGTGAATTCTCTGATGTACTCCCAGGTGTACTTTGTTGCGTAGTTTGGCGCGTTTTTGTCTTCTTTGCTCTACGAGTTTCTGTAGTCGACTTCACAGTGTCTAATTGCGCAGTTGAAGACTTTTTAGGTCTTCCTCTCTTTTTTCGTACTTCAGGTTCTGAATTATTGGATTCGGTATTATTAATACTATCATCAGAACTATTTCTATCAAGAATTTCACTAGATTTTGTGGATGAATCCTTTTTCGGCCTTCCTCGCCTTCTTCGAGGGATTTCTTCCTCAACTACATTTTTATCTTGATCGTTGCTTGACTCTTCGGATGAATTTTTCCTTGGCCTTCCTCGTTTTTTCCGAACTTCAGGTACTGAGCCATTTGATTCATTGGCCATTTCCTCAGGTCTATTCTTCTCATGACCATCGCTTGATTGGGACGAAGATCCTTTCTTTGATCTTCCCCTCTTCCGTCGAATTTTGGGTTCTGTTGTATTTGATTCATCTGTTCCATTCTCAGAACTATTTTTTTCACTATATTGAATGGATGAATTCTTCATTTGTCTTCCCCGCTTTTTTTGAATATTCGGTACTGATACATTTGAATCATTAACCAGTCCATCGGAAACATTTTTATCAAAATCTTCACTGTTTAATTGCTCGGATGAATTCTTCGCTGTTACAACTGGTTCTCCTCTAACTATAATAACTTCGGAAGCTGGTGACTCATTGATTATTTCATCTGGGGTATTATCTTCACTAGAATTTGTAATTGAAGATTTTTTAGGTCTCCCACGTTTTCTCTTAACATTTTGTGTTGATTTATTGGTGTCATTGATCGTATCAACGTCTGAAACATGTTTTTTATCATCATCTCCCTCGCCTTTATTATCTATACGGCGTGATTTCCGCCGAGTGATTAATGCTATATTTGAAATTATTGCTTAATTAACCTACTTCATAATAATATATAAATATTCATGAAAAGAAAGGAAACACAGGAACATACTATCATCTTGCAACAACCAACTTGGTGGTTTCCTTGCTCTCGTTGATCTCCGCAAGTTTGATGATGTATTAGTTTCTATAAGTATTTATAATATTAATAAGCCATTTGTCTATATAAGAAAAATAATAAGTGATGTAAAAAATAATAAATATATATTACTTGTTGAAGATTCAGTCTCTGCTTCTGAAACTTTATCTTGAGTTTTTTCTGACAAAATTTCCTCCGATAAATTGTTAGGAGATGATATTCTTACTTGTTCATTGTCAAAAGGTTGTGATACGATATCAATCTATTTTTACATATTTAATTATTAAATTATTAATTAACTTTATATAAAATATAAAATTACTAGTTTATTTAATTTCTAGCTTACCTCCTTTTCTTTTTCTGAAATAGTGTTCATTTTGCTATTTTCGATCTGTAAAATAACAAAGAGGTATACTTGTGAACCATAAAAAAAAAAAAAAAAACTAACTTGCTCGCGAAAAGTTGTTGATAAATCCATTAATCATTCAATAATCGAAATAGAAATTTCAGGTACCTGATGATAAAACCAAACTTTTAAATTTTGTTATAGATTTAGTTATTTTTCTTGGTTTACTTTGCTAGTTATATTTTAGCAAACTGTTTGCAATTTAAGAAAGAAAAAAAAAAGTGAGTTTAAAACGCGTAGAGAAAAAATGCAACCCGTCGAACACCACTAAGAATAATGATATTTTTTTTTGTACGCGTTGGGTTTGCTTTATATTATAATCACAGAGACGTAGTTTCGAAACGTAGTTGGAAAAAAT
Source organism: Funneliformis mosseae (assembly GCA_910592005.1). NCBI lineage: Eukaryota > Fungi > Glomeromycota > Glomeromycetes > Glomerales > Glomeraceae > Funneliformis > Funneliformis mosseae. The sequence continues at coordinate 8,380 of CAJVPP010001976.1, forward strand.
TGGCCCGGAGTTATCATTATGATCAACCAATCATAGTTGATTATAATTTCAAATGCTATTTCGTTTTTCCGAAAAGGGCCAGTAACGTGAAGGGCGCAGCATATATTAAAAATTGATAAGCCGATTCGATCATAAATATATTTATTGTAGAATTCTATTCTTTTTTCTTTTTTTTTAAAAATTTATATATTAATTGTAATTTACATAATATCAGTTATGTAGAGGAATTATATACCTTCCTTAGTTCATCGATCTCAACTTTGATCAAAGTTATTGGACATCTCCCATAATCCTCGATATGACGAGAAATGCAAAGATAACAAAAAACATACCCGGATGAAAGTGCTGTTGGATTAGTCAAAAGATTCGAACAAATTGGACATACGTTAGGTGTGTCTGGAAGCGGAATTCCTCGCGGATCAGGCTAATGAAATAAATTAGATCTTTAATGCAAAAAAAAAAAAAAAAATGTGACATTCTTGCGTAAAACCATACCGCTATAATTTCAGGAGGTGGCACATCTATTCCATTGACACGACCTGGTTGTCTTGCATATTCGCTCGAATACCACCACTCCAAGAATCTATAAAAGAATATAGACATTGGCAATAGAATTTTGAGAAAGTCTAGCAAGTCCGATAAAATCAGGCTTGAAAAATAACGACTGATTTGAAGCAGCGTTGTCGATTGCAATTTATTTCTTGGTAAATTCTTTCTTCTTTCAGACTGCTCACGCTATTAAATAGATATCACATTCAAATAATAGAAATATTAGAAGTTACAAAAACATGTAATCCATGAATCGCATTTTTTTAAAAAATTTACTTACGTAATCTTGTGCGGTCATTCTACGAATTTCTATACCCATTAACCTTAGCCATGGTGTGTAATAACACGTTTTATCATATAAATATAAAATGTTATATAATAGGTTTGAACCATGATAAAAAGCATTCAGCCATGGATAAAATATCTTAAAAAATCGCCGGATGAAACGACGTATACGTTCTCTACGATTAAGCTGCTTACGATTTTTATCAATAAAAATTAAAAAGTTTCCTCAGTTTAAATTGAATTACTGAACTAATTAAAGAATACAAACTTGGATATTTCCCTCATTATTTTCTCGAGAAAATGTGACACCTAATAATCTTGCACCAACACCTCCACTAATTTCTTCATATTTATTATCGAGCTTTGTTTTTATGTAAGGAATTCCAACCTTTAATTTAAAATTAGCAATGTTAATAATTAAGGTAAAAGCAAAAAGAAGCCGTGTGAATCGATTAATTTTACCAAAAAACATAAGGATAGCCATATATCAGAATTCTTTAGTTTTTGTAAATCGGCATCCGGTGCTGCCTCAGGTAAGTTGATTTTTGTTCGTATCGACCGAATTCTTTTCAATCCATAAAAACTTTCAGCAAAAGACGCGTCTACAAATTTGGTTTAAAAATTAATACATGTTGAAGGAAAAAAAACGTATTAACGTATAAGAATACTTCACAATAATTTTTCAAGTAGTGTTTCTCAACCAATAACGTTACGAGAGCATAAAACTCATCAAATTGATTAAATAAGCGAAGCAAGTATCGAGGATATCGTTGAGCATATACCTATATAAAAAAAATTATTATGTTATAATCAAGTAACGTATCCAAGCCTTTTGAAAGTGATATTAACCGATAAAATATATTTGACAGCTGGTTGAATGAGATCGCGCAATTTTTCCTGTGCGACTAACTCGAACAAAGAGGGACGATAAATGTCGGCGCCTGAGCCAATATCACTCATAAATTCCATCATATAAGTTAGATAGGAAAGTATGTGAGAAGATTTGGTAATACATTATAACTTCTAGGGTACACTTAAAACCCTAAAATTTTTTGTTTTTTAATTCGTGCTACTTTAATCATATCAGCAAATGTAAGGTAGATCAATCAGAATTGGTATTGGGTATAAAAAAAAAAAAACAAAATACTCATAATAACTTACTTAAATAAAAATGTTTTCTAATGCTTCAGCAGTAATTAATGTTCGAGACATTATAAAGAAGCAAGAAGAAATTCAAAGTCTTTTTACAAGCAACTGCAAGCCAACGACAGCTCATTTTAATATTGTACAAAGAGTCACTGTAGGTCTCTCCATTTTGAATAAAGAACTACTTTTAAAACAAAAGTTAATGGAAATGAAGAAAGAAGCTGTTGGGCAATCAAGTTGTAATTTATTCAAAATTTCAGATTCTGCGACATGGAACATTGAAGACAATGGTCAAGCTGATACGTCGCGTCATCATCCAGAAGATAATGATATTCCAGGTGATCATGATTTTTTAATTACAAGTTTTTATGCTTTAAATTTTTTTTTAAGTTATTAAATAAATATGCCTTTGTCCAACAGAAATCGCTAATCAATTAACATTAGCGCGTCGATATCGGGTTATCAATATAGTTGGTGAGGGCGCTTTTTCAAAGACAGTATGCGCCGAGGACCTATATCGCAATAGGAGTTTAGTAGCCATTAAGATCATGATTTCCAAACATAACCGCGTTGGATTTGAGGTTTGATTTTTATTTGTATGTGATTAATTACAATATTATGATTTATCATTAATATATTTATTGTTATTAGGAATGTAAAAAACTACGCTATTTAAATTTGCATGATGTTCATGGAAACTCTCACACTAGCAAACTCCTGAATACGTTCTTCTTTGACAAACATTTTTGTTTGGTATTTGAATATTATCGAGGTGGTGTGCCAAAAATTTCATTTACGGTTAATGAACAACTCCGATTACAAATTATTAGAAAGATAGCTTGTCAGCTTTTAACCGCTTTAATTTACATTAAACATATGGCTGTAATACACGGTGATTTGAAGTTGGAAAACATTCTTTTTGTCTCGGGTAATTATATCTTTTTATCTTTTAAAAAAATAGATATTTTTTATATGTACATATTTTCTAATATTTATTTATGATGTGTATGGAAATCGTCACAGAGAATTCTTATGATTTAAAGGTAATTGACTTTGGTAACGCAATTGGTTTGGATGATGTAAAATTTTATATGGAAAGTTTTGAAATTCAAAGTCTTATATACAGAGCTCCGGAGGTAAATAAATTTTTTTTAAAAATATTCATCACACTTATCTACTTGCTGAAATATTTTCCTTTTTCTAAGGTTTTACTAGGTCTTCCTTTTGGTTATGAAATCGATATGTGGTCGTTTGGTATGTATGAATAATTCATAATAACTTGTTTAAGAAAATTTCTATTATAATTTTTTCGGATGAATGATTTTTAGGATGTATCATATGTGAAATTTGGATTGGTCATCCTATTTTTCAAAGTGATACAAAAAGTAGTATTATCAAAGAAATGGAACAATTGTTAGGCCCTCTCCCAACCTCAATATATAAACCTGCAAAAAATTTTGCTTGGTATTCGACCCGAATTGATAATGGATTAAAAGATTGGCCAACAGGGTCGAATGAAGATACGTAAGTTCAAAAGGTGTGTGAATAATGTGTGTAATAAATTTTGTTTTAATATAATTTTTCTTATGTGTATAGGTTACAATCGATGCGAATAAGAAAGTTATCAAAAGCTTTAAATACTAATAATATGGATTTTATTAAATTTATTGATGAAATTTTCAACTATGACTCTTCCAAAAGGCTTACTCCAACAGAAGCTTTGTGTCATAAATTTTTTGCACCATTATTTCCATTCGCACTATTTTACGCAAATCATGAGATCAATACTTTATTGAAAACTCAAATGCGTTGAGAACTTCATAAATGCTATATTTATATATTCAGTTATTAACATAATTATATTAATATTGCTTATGGTCCCCATAAGCATAGTTTTGAATCTTCGCCGCCGGAGAGAAAAATATTTGTCTAAAAAATAATTATAATTATAATAATAATAATTAATAATTAGTTATACAATTAATAATAATAATAATAAGTATAATCATAATAGCAATAATAATAATAAACCAAAGTGGATTATTTCAAATCCGGAAAGAAAAGTCAGCCGAGAGGCTTTGAACTAACCTGCGGATTCCAACGGACGCTTCGAACTATTTCAGAGTGAGCGTCATTAAAAGAGTGACATAATTGTAGTTCATTAGCACTTACATGGATCATACTGATGTTTCCACTATATATCAAACAGAAAAAAAAAAAGGTCAATAAAAAATAAATTTAAAGGAAAAAACGCGAACTTACGTGTTAGATCCGGTAAAGAGGTATAATCTATTAGTGGAAAACTCGAATCGACAATCGATGGCATAGTCAATTTGAGCCAAATTGGGGATCGAAAATTGTCGAATATCACCGAAATCACATAATGAATCTGCCTGGAAGATTAGTCTTAAATTTAACAAATCGAGACTGACTAATAAAGAACGTTTTGATATTAAGAATAGTAAAGGCATACTTCCGATGCATCCCACAAACTAAATGTTTCATTATGTGTCAGACAATAAATATATTCAGCATTGGGCCCAAAATATCCAGTTCGATTGATTGATGATCTAGAATTTATTACACCAACCAATCCTTCATCCTCATTAAAATTCTTTAAATCAAAATTACATATTAATCCGTCAAGGGATCCTGTAATTAGCTGAGATGGACTTGTTAGATGAAATTTGACTTGCGTTATATCATCATTATGTGATTTAACAAATTCGGCGTGCAACGATGAGGAATTTCTCAAGTCCCTAAAAAAAAAAGTGATTAATTTAAATTTTTTTTTTTTTTATTACAAACAAGTGTAAGATATGATAGGTATGTACCAAAATAAAACCTTGGCATCATTATCGACAAGTTCGGTACCTGCTGCTAAAAGCGTATCAGATATGTTGATATCAAATGAAAGCAAAGGTTCCCGATTCTTTGCTGATAAATGCTAAATGTTAAAACAAATTCCTTTTTAATAAAGATTAGTGGAAATTTGAATAAATAAATTTACATGTACCTAAAATAATTTGTGATGGATCTTGATTTGATGCTCTCAAATCCCAAATCGCGATACGACCATCTTTGGAGCTCGATATCAACAAATGATTTTTGTGTATTTGTAAATTTGTGATGGAATCATTGTGAAATGATAACTTTCCATTAAATTCAAGTTCTTGATTCTTATAATTATATGATTTTAACTCATGACTTGAGTCCGATACCACACAAAATGAATCGGTAGATACTATATCAAAAATGTATGGATCATTTTTGAATTTAACACTAGATTTCTTTTGAATATTCGGTATTAATCCGTGTACTATGCTTAAATTCATGATTGAATGATACTTTTTATTATCGTAATATAGAGATAGAGAGAGAGACCCTAATCTATATGTATGATCATCTATTAAATTTTTTAATAACCGATGATTTGTTTGATGATCGACAACCCTTACGATTACTTTCAATTTTCAATGACACGATTATTGCGCGAAATAATAATGTCATGTACATTAAAAAATCTAAATATCATAACCTTTGCAATAGAAAAGGAGGGAAAACTGCCGGAAAAATCAATTTTACTTTAATATGCCAAATGCCAAATATGATTTTTAGGCCAAATAAAGTACCCGGCTAATATTCCAGGGGTTTACGATATTAACCTGTTCCCCTCTAATTTTCACGTGACATATACTGATCCAAATTTGATTTATTTGTTTATGTCATTTTATAATAATAAAATTCCCAACTCTCTCTTTTTTAATTTTTACATAAAAACGTTTTTTTTAATTACAATAATAATAATAAAGTTAAATATTTTTCAACAGAGTTTAGAACTTTTAGTATAAAATATTATCATAAAGTTGTGGACATTTTCATAACTGTTGAGATTAATAAGTAATTTTACAACAAATGCGTTTTTTTGTACTTTATAGAGATTTTTGTAGCATAATTTCAACAATCTAGGTCAACCTAAACAGGCGAAAAATGTCTAATAAGCATGACTGAAGTTTGATTTTACTGGTCAATCAACAAGGATTCTGATTGGCTGAATCAATTTGCATAAGAAATCATTTTGTAAAACAAATATTGAAGTTTTATGAAGGCTTCAAAAGAAAATGATCAACTTTTCAGATTTTAAACTTGCTCATATGAATCTCAAAAGCTTTTGATAAAAAAAAAACCTAAGTTTTATATATACTTTAGTCTTTAATAGTTATAAAATCAATATACTTACTTCATGTAACAAATAGGTAATTTTCAAGTTCTTCTTAATAAAACTTAGTGGAACAAGAGATCTCAGAGATAGGTCACCACATTTTAATTGTAAAGCAAATGAAAAATAATATGGTAAAATTTTTTTTATAACATTTATAATTGTTCTTAAGGTGTCATCATATGATACTTCTTTTTGGTATATGTATTCTTATATAAAAATCTTGTGTAATATTTATGCATAAATAGAATTTCAGTCATGCTATTTTTATGAGATCAGCTTAAATAGTTATTGAGTTATAAATTTTTCTTGTAATAATACTAAATGCATTTTGTTTTTTACTTTCTAGGTGTAATTTGAACATTTTAGTCAAACTAAATAGATAAAAAAAGCTTAAATAAGTTGTTTAGCAAGTTTGAAAATACTTATACATTAATTTTAATGAGGTTAGCTTGAATAGTTATAGAGTTATAGATTTTTCTTGTAATAATACTAGAAAGCATTTTCTTTTGATAAAAATTTTTATAAATCTTAATATAACATTTATAATTATTATTTCTTAACATTGGTTTTGGTAAATTTTCACTTAATAAAGCTTTGTATTTCAATAATAAACTGTACTTTTACAATTATTATATTAAAATTGAAATAAAATAATTTCATTATCTAAAAAAATATTTTATTTTCAAGTATACAAAAATATATAATATTAAGTTTATAATGTGAACGGGTAAATGTGATGCAGCTTATGTGACGCAGAAGATAAACTGATTGAACATAACTGATATATATGATATGTCAGACATATTTGACATATTTGACATATTTAACATAGTTGACATAGTTGATATATTAGATATAGTTGATATATTAAACATATTAGTTATATTTTTTTATGTATTTTGTTTTATATAAATAAGTAGCTTTTTAGTTCATGAGACAGGGAGGAATTCGACAAGATAGTTTTAGTAGTTTTAGAGGCAACTGGCCTACCGCGTCACCTTTTAGCTTTAGTATTTCATTTCTTTTCTTTCTTATTTTTATTCTTTATTTCTTTTACTTTTCTTTTCGTTATCTTTATTATTATTTTTATTTAAAAATAAACATATTATTTATAAATATAACTTATTGGAAATCTGTTGAATTATAACTCGTTTTGATAATATAATACTTTGATAAATCGTCTGAGTTAAAACTTGTAAACTGTTGAAAGATTACTGCTTAATTAAAAAGAATAAACCGCTCGAACACTCCGTCTAACAGTCGTAGTTCTCGAGAATTACACGTTAACAATAGATAAATTTATTTAAGATGCTAAAGCAAGAAATCAAATGCATAAAATATAAAATATTTTTTTTTCTTTTTTTTTCTTTTAATATTTAAAAGTTTTTTGTGATACTAAAAACTAGAGTATAAACTAATCAAATTTAGAGGAGATACAGAATAAGAATCTATATCCCCTTGGTATAGGATAATAATTTATACTTAGAGTACAGGTTAAGAATGCCCAATTTGTAAAGCTATTCAAAAAAATTTTCACCTTACGTGACTTTGTGACTTTACTCAACCACTTATTACACTTGATCAAAATTTAAAAAAAATAACCAAATATTAAGCAATAATCTATGCATTTAATTGTAAAATATAATTATATAATAACACGTAATAATTTTCTCTTTTAATAAATATATAATAAAAATATAAAAAAATGAATATACTTTAATATTTTATTTACCGTAAAATAACCGTTTAATATAAACTTTACTTCAAAATTTCTTTTTAAATTTCATTATATAAAAAAAACTTTAAATCTTAGTATAACTTAATAATTGTATATTCGCATAGATGTATATATTCTAAATATACTAAAAAATATGTTACAATTATTCTAAAATCAGTTAAATAAAAGGATCAGTGATTTCTTTAAAATATATTATTAAATTTTTACATTTATTATATTAGCAATAAAAAATAAAAATAATTTATTATTGTATCGCGATTAAGGTTGCTTATCTCTAAACTTATTTTGAATTTGACAAAATGTTTAAATTTTAGTTTTGCTAATTTTTTACTAAGCTTTTAATATAGTTTCACATTTTTATAAACTTTAATATAGTTTTACCTTTTCTGAATTTTACAGATGTAAGTTTTAATATAATTTTACAAAACCTCTAGATTTTATCTAATAACCTTAGTTACAGTAAATTTCTCATATATAATCACTATTTGTATTATAATTATAAAATGCTCATATGAGACCTTTGCAATAGAAAGGGAGGAAACCCAAAAAAAAATAAAAAATGAGTTAATAATAAATCTGAACAAATTATAGTATTTAGAA
>CAJVPP010001977.1:0-16918 GCA_910592005.1 Funneliformis mosseae
CAATGTATTAATTTTAGTTAGTTGGTTATGTATTTTTTAAATAAAAAAAAAATTTTTGAATTTACTTACTTGTAGCCAGAGTTAGAGGCGGTCGGATACTTATGACCGCTACTGTATCCATCAACAAAGATCATTTGAGTCCAGATTACTATCTTTGCTATCATTCAATTCCAATTATAGCCCCTCATCATCTTTTCCTAAAAAACAAAAAACAAGTAGTATGAGCTAAGTCATTGCTTTCTTTACTACATCTGAGTCCATATTGTAATAAATCTATTAATTGGCCTCTTCTTTTTAAAATACTCAATGATGAAGAATCCTCTTAGATAACATTCTTCATAGGATGTTTCAAAAAGAAATTTAAAATCAAAATGTTGCTTTAAATGCTCCCTACTTTAAATGTTTTACATGCTCGCATACCTAATATATACACTTCAGCACAATATTTCCACTGCTTCTCTACTATTAAAAATTTTATACATCTCTGGCTATGTCTAAAGAACAATTCATCCTTACAAGACATTATTGCTAAACACAAAATATCATTCATCACTCATCTCCAGGAATTGAATACTCTAGCAGATGATTCACTAATACAAGATATATAATTAGATAATATCTGGAATTCAGTATCCATTACAACTAACTTTTAGATCATTGACTTACTCAAAGGAATTATATCCTTATCATTATTTAATAAAGTCATTGCGTGTGTATTTACATCAACTCTATCACATGGTTTATTATTGTTCCTTTACCATGATTTTTCTACGTCTTGTTATGAGATGTGGTAAAATAGAAATATTGCTCTTAATAAATAAAAAGTTACTAATAACATTGAAGAAGACTATACATTCCCTTAGATCTCCTCTGGTTTTTCACACTCCTCTCCTATACCCTCAACCCTAAATCTCATTTCCTTTTTAGTGGCTACCTCTTATGGTTCTCATTGGTCAAATTTTTGGAATAGCAGTAATCACGCCTTCTCTTCTGGATGTTTGATAGCTGTACAATAGTTTAGTTTAGTTAAGTTCTCTTTTCTTTTCTTTTTTGTTTATAGTTTAGTTCAGTAAAGTGCAAGGTTAGTATTAACAAAGAAGTTTAGTTTATAAATTAATTTATAGATATTTTTGTATTTTCTGTTTTATTATATATACCTAGTATTTTATAAATTTAATAAAGATCATGCAAAACTGCTACATTTCAAAAAAAAAAAATTATATCAGGTTATTTTTAAGGATTAGCGATCCTGACTTTATCCATAAGGTGCGAGTTCTTATTATAAGTTACACTACAATAGTCACAGGTTCAGACCTCAGCCGAGGCATAAAACTAGATGATTTTTATAAAAATTTTATATGTAACTGAACATGTGAGCGTTTAGACTAATAAACGTTAGATACTGATCAATTGATCTGTTAATTAATATTAATCATGCCTAAATACTGAGTTTGAAGAACATGTGGATGCAAATGAAACCAGAAATCGACAGAAACTTGGCCTTTACTGACAGGTCTATAATGGATACTATCTCACGTCTTCAAATTTAGGAGCTTTTACACAATTAAGAAAGTGATTAACTAGTAATTAGTAGATTTAGGTTTACTGCAAAAAAGCGAAAGTGCCTAAGGTAATAATAGACTGCATTGCACACTGCAGTATCTTCCAAATCGAATCATCACTAGAGTTAGAGACTAGATTCAATTCTCAGATGAATTTGACGCTATGGGTACAAAACTACCATCTATATAAAGAACCCGATCCTATGGTTTTAGTAGTCATCAATAGGGTAAAACCCTATAAATTAGATTGGTAAAAATAGGGCCTGACAAGCTCTATAGTTAAAGTAAACCCTCTATCCAAAAGTGATAGTACCCAATAAGGTCTAGTGAGCTTTATAACATGGGAATAACTTATTACAGGTAGTCTATACTAGATGGCAACTATACGGGAATGTACTTCTAAGTAAGTTACTATACCCCTTAATCAGGATCAGAAACTTTAAGAGGTTACTGAACACGAAATAAAACTTGTTTTCCTTAGGATATGCTCTCAACTAACTCTCTAACTGCTGCACATTAATAGTGAAAAAAAAATTATATCAGGTTATTCTTAAAGGATTAGCGATCCTGACTTAATCTGTAAGATACAAGTTTTTATTGTAAGTTACATTACGATAGTTACAGATTCAGACTTTAGCTGAGACATAAAACTAGATGATTTTCATAAGAATTTTATATGTAACTGAACACGTGAGCATTTAAACTAATAAATGTTAGATACTAGTCAATTGATCTATCAATTGACGTTAATTATGCTTAAATATTGAGTTTGAAAAACATGTGAATGTAAATGAAACTAGGAATTGATAAAAACTTGGTCTTTACTAACAGGTCTGTAATGGATACTGTCTCACGTCTTCAAATTCAAGGGTTCTTATACAAGTAAGGAAGTGATTAATCAGTAATTAGTAGATTTAGGTTCACCGTAAAGGGTAAAAGTGCCTAAGGTAATAATAAATTGCATTGCATGTCGCAGTATCTTCCAAATTAAATTATCACTAGAATTAGAGGTTGAATTCAATTCTCAGGTGAATTTGATGCTATAGATACAAAATCACCATTTATGTAAAGGACCTGATTTTATGATCTCAGTAGTCATCAATAGATAAAACCCTATAAATTAAATTGGTAAAAATAGGATTTAATAAGCTTTATAGTTGAAGTAAGCTTTCTATACAAAGGTGATGGTACCTAATAAGGTCTAGTGAGCTGTGTGATACAGGAATAACTTATTGCAAGGTGGTCTATACTAGATGGTAACTGTATGGGGATATGCTTCTAAGTGGGTTACCATATCCATTAATCAGGATCAGGAACTTTAAGAGGTTATTTAACATGAGATAAAATTTATCCTTCTTAGAATATGCCTTCAACTAACTCTCTAGTTGCCGCACATTAATAGTGAAAAAAAAAAATTTATATCAGATTATTCTTAACTTTGCTCAAAACTACTATGGAAAAAGTCACTCAAAAAAAATTTAACAATAATCCAAAAACTCAACGTAATACTCGTAGTCGTTTTGACTCACCCATTAATGAAAAGTCTATGAAATCACCTCAAAAGAAAAAGTCACTATTCTTAACCATCCTGGTTCTATTGAAACTAATAATACTGATAATTCAAACATTGCTTTTGACTTCCAAAGCAATATGAAAGTAGACCCTCACTCGAAACTAAAAATAAAAGTGCTTTAACCCCAGTCATTTCTAACACTATTAATACTATAGATGAGGACCAAGCATATGACCCCACTAAAAATTTAGTTGGAAAAAGTAGTTCTTCACCTAATATACTTTCTTTTGAACATATTCAGGATGCTACTTCTTTCTACATTTACTGCGCCTATGAAACTTTTCTCCTTGGCAAATCCAATAAAAAAAAAATTAAACATATTTATAAGATGTTTTATGATGTTAATTTCCTGTCTTCTATTGGTATCTCTGTAAAGTAAGATTCTGCAAATAAAATGCTTAAAATTGTCTGATTTGGTTTTTTCACGAGTTTAGATGCTGACAATGTGCTCTGTGCTAAATTTCCAATATGGCAGATTTGAAATTAATGCTACTTGAATGTCCTACCTTATTTAGGTTTAACTCTAATTTAGCGATCAAGGTAATAAAGATCTCTATTTCTACATTAGAAAGCATTATTCAATCAACATTTGCCAAATTTAGCAATATTCTAAGATGTTCTATGATCACTAAAAACTTGTAATAACAAGTGACTATCTTCTTTGCAGAAGGCACTGATATGACAGTTTTTAAAGATATTAAAGGTCAATTTATTCTTAAAGACTTAGTTCAAGTACACCCCTGTTCTGCTATAACTGAAGAAATTTAACTTCATTCAAAATTCACACTCAAACTCACGAATTTGCCTAAAAACACCTCTGGATGTAAACTGGAACCTATTGCAAAAGCAGTCATAGGTAGTTCCTAAAGCTCGCTTAAACTACCAAAATTTACAATATACTTTCATTCATTTTGAATCTAAGAAAGATTTGTTTACAGCAGATAATGGCGACTAAATTGTTTTTGATGACAAACGATTCATTTGAATATAACCTAATACTAATCTAGACATGACTCTCATTCATATAAAAAGAAACGTGTTACACCACAGAATTATTAAACCCAAAATCTATATCAAAGGTTTAAAACTCGTCCAATTCAAAAATTATTCAGCTCCTCCTAAGCCTATACAACCCATATTCATGCATGATAAAGATACTGTATTTGATCCAAAAAATCCTCAATCCTTCATTAACTGTACTCATCACAATGTACTACCTTTAAACAAACCCCCTATTCTTCCCATTTATTCTAAACTACCTTTCAACAATAAACACAACAATAACAACAACAACAAAAATAAAAATAATAATACATTATCTTTAAATGATTCAATTCATACTAACAGATCAAGTTGAGGATAATTATCTTTCCTATAGCAATGACATAATAATCAATCTGCATAGAAACTATCTGATACTATTAAAATAATGCTTAAATTAGATGCGCTTATAGAAACACTTGCTAAAATACATACAGATCTCACTTTTATAGTTCGTCATCTTGACACTGTTAAATGACATTTAAATATCTTCACTCTCACTTCTGAAAAAATTACTGAGCTAAACACTGCTAATAAAGGAAAGGTAAGGCTGATATGGAGACAGATGAATCCCAATATTAAGAAGATGGCGATACCTTTGAATCCAAAATTGTAGAATATGAAGGGAAAATCTAATGACTTGCTCAAGAAAATAAAGAACTCCACCTAAATAACAAATAAAATATTGAAAAACTTAACTCTGCATTCAAAGCAGCTGCCTGTATCCAAAAATTTATATATGAAAAACTAATGAATCACTTTGTACACCTATTTTACAACTAAACAAACCAAGTACAATTTGGGTTAATGATAATAGCACTGAATCATCCCACCCTGATCTCTTCTTTTAATCACTTTTATGAATATACAAAATAATTATACAAATACCAAACCCACCTCACTTTCTTTAATATTGCAACTCATAATACAGTCTGGGAGATTTCTAAAAAAGAATTTTGTGTAATAGAACACTGATCAAAGAATATTGGTTGTTCAAAAATTTTTGATTAGTTCTTAAAATCTATAGATCCGTAGATCATCTCATCTAGAAAACTGTATGCTAACATATCAGTAATTCATGTAATTGTTGAAATAAATGCGTTCAAGTATGTAGTTTCATAATCCACAAACCTTTGCTCATAATCCACAAAACTGAACGAAGTATTCTTTACCTCAAAATTTGTATTTTATAAGTTTATTTCATTTAAAACGCACAAAGAACTGTAACTGACTCTTGCTTATTTTATGACTTTTAGTGAATACAAAAGCGAGACCACAAGCTGATACCTTACCATATTTATTTACTACACTTACTGAGATATACTCAAGTTCAAGCCTGTTATCACTATGTGAAATCAAACAGAAACAACGATAACAGCATGCTATAGGAAAAGTGGCATTTGAATGAATGTCTCTTTGTTGAATATTTTTCAGAATTAGTACCATTAAGTGAATCTTTGGAGTATTATTCTTTCTGTGAACGACATTATAATCAAATAATTGCTACTAACCATCTTCTTGAGCATTTAAGAACAGGAAATAAATCTATCCATATAAATCAACGTAAATAATTATGGCATACTATTGATAAAAATATGTTACAACTATCAATGGCTGATGATACACCTCAATTAAAAGCTGTCAATGAAATTGGGATTCAAGTTTCTTTACCACATCCAGATATGGATAGCCTTTTATTACAATTATCTCAGAATGAAGCGAACTTATATGCTTTAGAATTTCAATGGCAGCAAGATATTAAACTTATAAATGAATATCAACAAATAATTAATGATGATCAGCAAATAATCAATGAATTAAAGTCTCAAATCAAGGATTTATTATTTGAAAATCAAGTACTAAGAGAACAATGGGATACTTAATTTGATAATCAATCAAAACAGGTGGCGGCTGCAATAGAAATTGCTCAAAAAGAGTGCAAAAATGTATATGATAATATTGCTAATTTAATAAATAATCAGGGACAATTCAGTTTAGATAATCTTTTAAAGTATTTGATTTCTCAATGGCTCAATGACCGCAATCCAGTTGTTGTTAAATTTATAGAATCCCTTACAAATTTATGATAACAAAAAGAAACTTGAAGGAGAAAAACTTTTTAAATACGCTGAAGCAGTTGATGTGATTTATGGGACAAGACACTTAAAATATGTATCTGCTATTAATTTAGCAGCATCAGCGATTAAATATTCTATAGCAAAATCTAAGACCATTATTAATATTAATAATCACATCACAGGTGCTGGTAGTTATACCAAATTTATTAAATAGCAAGAAGATCTAGCTGGTGAATCCGAACCCTTTCCAAAAGGATTATTGTTTATAGTATTTGACAATGAACAAAAGAGACAGAAAAACTATTTAGATCGCGATTATAATACTGTTATTTTTCATACTGTTACAAGCTTTGTTTTATTTAACTTTAATCCTACCAGTCAAATACAAAGTCTTAAAAATCCTTGGTTACATAAATCTCTTAGTGCATTACAAATTCAAGAACTATTTGATCTCACCCCAAAAATGCAAACATTACTTGACCAACAGCTTTATGATTATCTTTCCATTATCCTAGCTAAAGCGTGTGCAGAGAAAAATGAAAATATAAATCATATTGACAATCTAATTACCAAGCAGAGTATTAATATAGGTAAACAAAAGCATTGTCATGAATGTGGTAAGAATGAAATTGAAAATTCTAAGCATAAATGCCTTCAATATAATGCAAAACTTCTTATACTTGCCAAAACACAACAAGAAACTGAACAAATAACTCCTGAGAAAGAAGATTCTACCAAATCTTTTATTTTTAGATCTCACAAGTTTAAAACAGATATCTCTGACAAGCATACAAATTCAATTAGTATAAACCAAAGATTAATACCCCAGAAAGATGTTAATATACCTGATATTCATATTCCAGATCCTTTACTAGTAAATCCAAATTTTATCACTAATGTTCGCAAAGTCCTAGATTATATTCAAGAAATTAGTGGAATTAATAATGGTGATCAGAAATGGATTGTAGTATTTTATGATGGAGTACCTTACCATTATATACAAAATTTAAAAAGGACTATCCAGAAATACTCTTAGTGTCTGGTCCACTTCACAAGGAAATGAACATGTTAAAAGCCTTTGTAAAGTTGAATTGGTATTATTATTAATTATCCTAAAGCCAATTTTAATAAAGCTAATTCATGATCTTTTATTTATATATGAAATTTAGGACCATTGATCTAAAATATTTTGCACAATGTCAAGAATATAAAACTGAGAATCAACTAGGTTATTTAAAAAATGTGCTAATTATCATAAAGCATGGGATTCAATATGCCATATTTATCGGCATGCAATAGCAATGGAATTGGTCTGGCCTTATGTTGTTTCAGTTCCTAATCCATCTGTTAGTAGATTTCTCAGTTGGGTTAAAAACCAAACCAATGAATTATATAAGTTAAAATATGAACAAGTATATCAATTATTGAAATTCTTAAAATTTTGTATATAATACTTAAGTCAATTTTCTAGATCTTTTGGTATCTACAAGCTATAATAAACTATTATACTGGAGTTAGAACTAATCAATCTTTACTTAAATCTGCTACACATAGAATATTTGCTCCTATCTGGTCTTTTAGGCGACATCCTATTTATCAAGCAATTGAGGTGACCGATGAAAAACAACTAATATGTTTTCATCTAGAGATTCGCCAACTTATCAAACAGAATGTAGTTGTATTACAATCAGGATGGTCAGACCAGCATCAGGGATTAGATGCTATACTTGAGGAGGTGAACAAAATGCTAAAGACACTTATACCACCTATACTGGCTCAAAAATATTAGGAGATAGCTGCAAGGAATTGTATAAAGTTTATGGAGGCAAGAAATAAAAGTATCATTATTGATTGATTGTATTATTAACTTTTCTTTTGCAGATAAAAATAACCTTTCCCTTCAGCATCGATCAGTTACGAAAGCATTATTTGCTTTAATCAGACATTCAGATTCTGAAAGCATAGGTCCACAAATACGTTTAAATTATATAATCGAATCACAACATTTTTGAGTTCAACTAAGAAAAACCGGTTTCTTAAATTTACATGAAAATAATCGTCATTTTGAGAGTTTAGGCGGAGATAATAAATTGAGTGAAGAAATGAAACTATTTAGCATTACGGTTTGAGCTCGACACATTAATTATATAAAGAAAAGCTGACCTTAACAAAACTATCAAGCTTTATTCATCCTATTCCCGTTACTTTTGATGAAGCGTAGTTACAGTCAACAGAAGGTTTAATGAAAAAAGAAGAGTTGATATTTATAATCGAATCATTGATTGGATCCTTAAATGAAACTAATCAATCACAATTCCAAGGAATTAAATCGAAAAAAAAGATGAGCTTTTAATAATTCAACAACAAGTTCAGGATCTTATCAATCTGACTAATAGCGATGAAGCAGAAAATACAATATAAAATAGCAGATTATGAATTTTATTAATTTTAATTTAGTTTTGTAGCATAAATAAATTTTGTATTACCATCAATCCCAATAAACTTCTAGAATGTCGATCATTTATATATTTAGAAATTTCATATATGAAAAAACACTAGACTGTAATACTCGTTCATTACTCGATACACACAAATAATAACTTTTATTTGATCTTTATTCTATTAACCATCTAGATATTATTGCACTTCAAGAAACAAATTTTACAACACCTTTCCATCACTTTCCCTTAAAATCCATTTACAATAACAAATTTATATCTTTCTTTTCTACAGACTTAGATACTTGACGCTCAGATTTTAGCATGAATTTTTTTGTTATAAAATACCTTGCTGATTATATCTTTCATCACTCTTTCTTTTTTAATCAGATTTTTTGCCTTAATTTTCAATTCAAAAATAAGAACAAATTTCATGTTATTAACATATACTTATCATATTCTGATGAACCTCTTTGTTTAAAGATAATTAACCAGATGTATTTTCTTATAGATAAAGCCACTAGAGCTAATTTTTACATTGTTATTTTAGGAGACTTTAATATTGACCTATCGAGATCCCACAACCCTCACATTCAGCATGTTTTATGGACTATATTATCAATAATAATTTCATTCACTTACAAATTTATCAAATCGAACAGAAATGCTAACGATCTTCATACATATGTCAGTAATTCTTCACATTCAAGGATTAATCATATCTTAATTGTTCTATCCTTAATTCTAGACTTTATCGACCATCAAGTTATCCTAGTAGATATGTCGTTGTCTAATCATTGTATAGTTTTCACTTCAATAGCTTTGACTTCTATTAATCTGAACTTTAACAATACCTTATTAATGAAGAAACTTGTTTTTTTATACCATAATATGACAAATGATGACTGGTTTATATTTGCTGATGCTGTGAATACCCGTTGTAAAAAATCAAGACTAGCTTTCACAGACTTAAACAATATTTCTAATATTCATAAAATTAATTTTGTTTGAGATCTCCTTCAAAAAACCATTATAGATGCAGCACTAAAAGTTATACTGAACAGACATACTTCTTATCATACCTGTGACCTTTAACTGAAATTGCTTAAATTAGTTTACAAGCATATTAAATTACTGCATAAATTGAAGCGAGTTTCTAAATCATATTTGGTTAACAGATATTTTAACAACAAATGGAGTATCTTGTTTGATAAAACCTCACGTTTCGCAATAGAATATAATTTCTCATTACCTACATTTGACACCTATACATTAGACTTTATATCATCAATACTACCCCTTATTAAAAATCTAAAAAGATCTTAATAGCTACGGCCAAAATACAAGAATTAGAATTTAAATCAAGATCTATATAAGAAGCAATAGACCACAGATGTGAAAATTTACCACTAACCAGTCAGCTATGTTTGACTCTTTTCTTGACCGTTTTCGTATAACTATTCTTTTAGATTGTTATATCAATAATAACAGTCTATTCAAAAAGCTAATTACAGACCTTATAGATGTAAAAAGAGAAACAGCTCGACATTTTTAACAAGTAGTAAGATCTAGATACTCCAATCTACTGATTCTGAATCTATAGAAAAAGGAATATGCATCATTAAATAACATTGATCCTAGCATTTATAACCCTCTCATGCAACCTTCTACTGAAGAAAAATGGTCTAATATTCTTAGATCATTACCTAATTGCAAAGCTCTCAGTCCCTCTAAAATATCGAATGAAATGTTGAAACATCTTGGTTCTTTTGTGTTTAAATATTTCTGGAAGATTGCCTCTAATTGTCTTTTGTATAACTTAACTTCTCATAGATGAAACCTGGCTTTTATATATCCAATTCTGAAACTAAAACTATGAGAATTTAATCTCAATTATATTAGATTAATCACACTATTAAAATGTTCTAGAAAAGCTCTTATTAAATTCATCAATAGTCAATTTCTCACTATTTTAGCTAAATATAATATTCTCAAAGGCAACAACTTTGCTGGTCTTCCCTTTAAAAGCATATTTGAACCAATTAATATCCTTGATAACATTAAATATGATACATCATTTCACCATAATAACCTTTGGATCCTATTTCAAGATATGTCAAAAGCATATGACAGAGTCAATCTTAAATGTTAATTAAAGTGCTTACTAGACTACACCTTTTCATGGCTTTTGTTACCTCATAATTTTGATTTTTACCCTTGATTTAATTAAATATTTACTGCACATAGTAACACTGACGTCTATTACATCCTTTCAGATATTAACCAAGGTAAAATTATCTTCCTAATATTATAGTGCATATATTATAACACACTGTTATGCAAAATTCAAATTTTCACTTTAGGATATACTCAAAGTATCAATTAAAGAAAAACCTTACCAAAAGTTACACAACTCAATTTACAAATCATATTTCTGCACTCACTTATATAAATGATACTCTCTGGATGGTGAATTCTAAAATAAATCTTCAAAATATAATAACTATTATAAACTTCTTTTTTACCCTCAACAGCATCCAAGTAAATTGAAACAAATCAGTTTTATTAACAAACATTAAGAATACTAGTGTTGTTAACTTTATATTTAACGACAAAGACATATAGTTAACACTACTCTCGCATAAAGACTCCACTTGCTATCTTAATATCTGGATATCACTATTTAATAATGCTTATATATCAAAAATCAAGTTTCAACAAAATTCAAAAAAGTTAAAAATGTGCTATATAAAAATGGCTTACAGCCAAACAAATTATTGCAATTTTTAATTTTGTAATCATCCTACAGATCATCTACAAAACTAAACTGACCTTCTTTTCTATGAACTTTTGCAACATTATAATAGCCTCGTTTTAAGCCTTTTTCAAGAACAAACTCTGTCTCATAAGTCCTTGCCTGCCCCTATTATCCACTCAACTTTTGGATACAACTTAGCTCATCTTTATAATAAGCAAATGTTAGCCAAATCTTCTGATTTCCTCAAAATGATAAATGATATTACTCTGTTAAGCAATACTGCTAGATTGAAAATCATACAACTTTAGCTTTTAGAATGGCTGCATTTATCACCTATTATTAATTGGCCTTATGATAATCTCTTGATCTTTAAAGACTGGTGGTCTTCTTTTCTATCAGCTGTAAAACTAGACAGTTTTACTTTTGGAAAATGTTTGGATGAAAACTCTAATCTCATTCGAATCATAGGTGGTTTTACACCCATTTCGTCAATTTTACTTATAAATATTTACAGAAAATCCATCAAGAATATTCGTATTCTCTCAATTATGTTTGTAGATTAACTTATTTCTATGGATGAACACTATCTCTTTACATCTTTTGATATTAATTGGCTTCTCAATACTAACATATCACGTGCAATTTGGATCCTGACTCTAGAATCTCAACTCTGTTCTAATATCTCAATTAGGAATATAACACCTGTATATCAACCTTACCCTTCAATATGTAATCTACCTTTGAATACTCTTCAATTAAAAGAGGATAACAATAATAACCCCACTTTTGTGGCTATTTGGTCCTACCAATTTATGATTTACATAATTGAAAAAGTCAAAGCTATTATCAATGACACAATTTATACTCAATACTACATATCCGCATATGATTCAAACTCCATAGCTGACATCAACTCATGCAACAGATGTAGTCTTTTTAATCTAACAACAATTATCGCTATTATCCATAAAAATATCAACAATTTTTATGCAATGAAACTTCCACTTCAATTTTATACAGAAATTAAAATTAATATAACAAACATATAGAATAGAGATGCAGTCTTTCTGATCTTATATTAAAAGAGGTCATGCTATCTAAATTGACCAATCCATATCAATACCTAACTAAGCTTTTACCTAACTTAAATGTTTTACCATTTGATAGTTTTTCAATAAATTTACTTAACACTATAAAGTCTAACTTTGTTTCTACTTCTCTTTAATTTTATACAAATAGTTCTTTAACCTCTCTAGGTTCTTCAAACGTTCGTTTGGGTATTGCGTGGTTATAGACTAATCCAAATTGGCTATTAATGTCTTTCAATGCTACTCTTTTCTCACAAAATCCCTCCTCTACTCTTGCAGAAATTGTCACTATTTTAGCTGCGATCTATGTTTCACCTATTAACTTTGATATTGAAATTTGCACTTATTTACAAACCGCTATCTTCTCTTTTCAAAAACTGTCTTTCCTATTCTGTGATTCACTATCTATCAACCCACTTTTAAAATTCCATATTTTCACATTTGGTCAATGTTATTTGGCTTATTAGCTCAAAACAACATATCTGTTTCATTTACCAAAATTAAAGCTTATACTAATGACCTCTTCAATAACATGATCGACAAACTTACAAAGCAGCTTCTTGTTCACAACTTATCTATCAATAAAGATCATTTAAACTTAGGCTACTATCTTTACTACCACTCAACTCCAATTATAGCTCTCCATTATCTTTTTATTAAAAACAAAAAACAGGCTGTTTAGACTGAATTCTTATTATTCTTACTATATCTAAGTCCATATCGTGATAAACTTATCAACTGGCTCCTTCTCTTTAAGATCCTCAATGATGAAGAATCTTCTCATAAAACATCTTTTATAAGATACTTCAAAAAGAAATTTAAAATCAAAATGTTGTTCCAAATGCTTTCTACTTTAGAAGTAATACATATTCGTATCTCTGATACATACACCTTAGTATGATACTTTTGTTATTACTCATATATTGAAGATTTTGAACACCTTTGGCTGTGTTCAAAAAATATTTTAATCCTTCAGGATACTATTGCTATACACAAAATAACATTCATTAACCATCTCAAAGAAATGAATACTCTACAAGATGATTCATTATTACAAGAAATATTATTAGATAATTTTGAACACCTGCATCTAGCACAGCCGATTTTTAGATCTTTGACTTAATCAAAGGAATAATACCCTTATCTCTATCTGATAAGGTTACTGCTTATGTATCTACAAAAGATTTATCACATGGTCTTCTTTCCTCTTTATATCATAATATCTCTATATCTTATTACGAGATATGAAAATAGAGAAACACTGCTCTTAATGAATGAAAAATTATAAATAACATTGAAAAAGATTATACTGTTTCATAGATCGCATCAGGTTTTTCACACTCTTCTCCTCTCCCTTCAACTTCAAATCTCACATTCTTTATAGCAGCTACTGCCTATGACTCTCACTAGTCAAATTTTTGGAATGGCAATAACTACGCTCTCCCTTTCGGACGTTTGGCAACTATATAATAATTTAGTCTTGTTAAGTTTTTTCCTTTTTTTTCTTTTCTGTTTATAGTAAGACCCAGAAATATATATATAAGGGTAGGGTTTACTAATGCGTCGCTATCATAGTAAAATTGGACAGAGTAAGGTTTTGATTTGTGTATAATTTGTATATTTTTTGTTTATAATCAGATTTTCAGTTTGCATATTTTAATCAAAATTTTTGATATGTAAGAAATAGAGTTTGCTTATTTTTGGTCCAAATTCAGCAGATCATATATATATTTTTATTATACTATATTTAGTTATATTATACTCGTATTAAATAAATCGTGATAATCTGTTTTTGATCTATTCTTTCAAAAGAATAAAAATTTTATTTTATCATAAAGAATTAATTTTTCTATTTTGATTTTACTTATTTTATTTTTTTAAATATGGTAAATTGGAAATATAGCTTTGAAAGGCTTTTCAAGTATAAATATATTACCTATATCATACATCCTAAGAAATTAATATGTATTTGCAGTAAAATAATAAAACTTAATAGGAAATAGGAAGAAGATTATCTTAATCGTCATGTTCAGCATTCTGGATACAAGGCTAATGAAGAACAAAGAATACTTTATAATTAGTTTAAACTAACAGAAGTAGTTAAAGAAGAAGAGGAATATGATTCTGATATATATGATAATATGGATGAAGACGATTTAATCCAAATTGATGAAACAAAAGACAAAGATCAAAATCAAGAATTTTTGCCTATAGAAACTTTAAATATAAATGCAAAAAATCTCAAAAAAGATACTATTGTATTAGTCTTCAGTTTTCAGAAATAACAAAATATATTAAATGGATCCTATACAATTTGGTAGTTTACGTTGTATTGAGATTGTTATATATGAGCTCTTTCCTAATTTATTTTCAAAAAATTTAGTAGGAAAAAGTTGAACTCAAAACAAAAAAGACAATTGAATCATATACTATTTGCCGAATCTATATGGAAGATCAATAGAGCAAGTATGTAATTTAATTGTTTAATATTTTTTATTAATATTATTAATACTAAAATTATTAAAATATCATACTATTTATTTTTTTATAAGGTAATGCCATTCGTGTAAAAACTTGTACTAGGATTTTTGAAAAGGGAAATGTGTGTATTGAATGCTCTAGTATTTGACATAATCAAATTTTATGCAATAAAATTGCTCGTCCTATACTATTACTAGCTAATGTCAAATTTACCTCAAAATATTATTAGGAAGATAATTCTTTAAAACGTAGTCTCCAAAATCTTGATCTCCATGATATGTGGAATATACTCAATAATGAATCAGATATTCAATTAAAAAATCTGTGGATTGCTCTTGCTGATAAGGCATTAAAAAGTGCTTTTAAGGATATACTTGTATTTACAGGTCTTTGTGAGGTTATGGGTAATGCTATTGAAAGAAAATTGAACAATAAAAGTAAAAGAAATTTGAAATACAATGATAAATTTACAAGTTTTTTGGTTATATTGGAAGGGTTTAACTTAAGAGCCTTAGACTTATTTTGACAAAATTTAGAAGGTAGAACAATCCAATCTATTCAGTAGTGTTCCGCACGGATTTGGATCAATCCAAATCCAATCCGAATCCGACGGATCGGATTCGGATCGGATCTGTCAGATTCGGATCTAATTCGGATTCAGATTCGGATCGGATCTGATCCGTCAGATTCGGATTCGGATTCGGATCTGATTTGTCAGATTCAGATTGGATTCGGATCTGATCCGTCGGATCTGAATTAAAGCCGAAAAGTTCCTTTTCAATAAAAAGGGACGAATTTTCGGACTTCTTTTGAACCAAAAATTTGTTTCCTTTCATTGAAAAGAAACGAATTTTCGGAACTCTTTTAGAACCGAAAAGTTCCCTTCATTAAAAAGGAACGACCTTTCGGAACTCTTTTAGAACCGAAAAGTTCCTTTCATTGAAAAGAAACGAATTTTCAGATCTCTTTTAGAGCCGAAAAGTTCCTTTCAATGAAAAGGAACGATTTTTCGGAACTCTTTTAGAACCGAAAAGGTTCCTTTCATTGAAAAGAAACATTTTCGGATTTCTTTTAGAACCAAAAATTCATTTTTTCAATAACACTTTCGGATTCGGATCGGATCAGATTTGGATTCAAACTGATTCGTCGGATCCAGATTTGAGATTCAATCCGTCAGATTCGGATCGGATCTGGATTTCAACAGATCCGTCGGATTCAGATCGGATTCAGATCCTGAAAAATGAAAATCAGATCAGATCAGATTTGGATAAAATCTGATCCGATCTGATTTTGCGGAACATTAATAACTGAGGTGGGGTAATGATCAAAAGTGAGTTGTGATAGAGAAAGTATTTGGGTTTAAGGTAATATGAATTGTTTCTACTTTGCAAGAAGATCTACTTTATTGTTTAATGAATCATTATTTTAAGTTTTGACTTTAGTAAAAGTGATATGAAGTTAATTTATAATAATAAGATTTTACATTATCATCTAAATATAAAAGTGTAGAATTTTAAATACAGGGTTAATAGAAGGAGATAATTTATATAGGTAAGTAAGTTTGTAATAAAAAGCAATTACTATTTGTGAATCTATAAGTTTAGTTAGATATTGAATTGATAACGTTAGTATTAATAAAGCTACTTCTTGTAATATAATATGTAGAGTTCTGAACGAATTGAGTTAACTTACGAGTCAGATAAGCTGAGTCAAGTTTGAATCAAGTCAAGTTTATATTTTTTTGACTTGATAATTTGCAAGTCAAATCAAATTTGAGTTGAGTTAAATATTTAACTCAACTCAATTTAAACTCAACTCAAACTTGACTTGACTCGAGTTGACTTGAAATAGTATTATTAATAAATTAATATTTTAAAACTATAAAAATTATACATTATA
>CAJVPP010001978.1:0-16912 GCA_910592005.1 Funneliformis mosseae
TATCGGAAACGCGGTTTACGTTTCGGCCTAAAATAGATGCGGTATTTAAACCGCCATTCTTTTCGCCGGGGACTGTATACCGTCATAGTTCAAATCCATTTCGTAAAATGAATGCGCACACCTATAAGTGCAATCAAGTATTAATTAATTAATGTATTAAAGAGTCAAACTAAATTTGCGCACTTACCAGTAACCCATATGCCAAAGGAAATCAAGTCATTCATTGTTTCGTGTTTCTTGATTATTTCGTTCAAAGTAGCCACTTGGAAGTCACCGAGTTTGATGAAATCTTTTTCACCATGAGTCCTTTGGTTTTACCTCGCCAAAGAGAATTTCATCTCTGTCATTATTCAGAATCTTAAAGTCGGGTTTGTTACCTTTGACTGTGTTTTTCTTGTTGTTGGAACGTTGCCCTTTCGATGCAGTACTCTCGCTATTTGCCCTTTTAAATCAAACATCAAAGGATAAATAGAAGATATATAGTAAAACAAAAATTATGTCTAAATGCTTATAAACATACCATACTAATTCCAATAATGGGTCGCGAAACATCTCATTGATTAAGTCATGTAAAGTGCTGTGGACAAAAGTGTCCTCATTGTTTTTATTAATAGAATCTAGTAGAAAACTGTAAAGATATTAGTATCAAATTAATTATGAAAACTTTACAATGTGATAGTTACAAGTTTCGTAAGATAATCTGGCATTTGCAAAAATTCGCCCTATCTTCTTTATTTAACCCTGCAACTTTTGCGAAATTTGCACACCACCTATTTTCAATTTCGTCTAGTGATGCGAAACAATTTAACAACTAGAATGGAAGAAGTTGCTTAGTAGTGTTACAATCCAACACTAAATCTGTGAATAAGAAAATTAAATCTTACCGAAGAATATTCTGAAATTACAGTCGTAATTACTAATGACAGAAACGGAGATGTTTGTCTTCGACAAATTGTGCTCCAAATCGCTTGATCGCAAGTCAAATACGATGGTTTTTTTTGTTCAACCAGCATTATATTTGATAAGCATCTATTTAATGAGAATAATGAATATAATATGAAGTATCTACAGAAATCCATGATACAGGTGGAATGCAATACTTACAGAATTTTATGAATGTCTTTTTTATAACATAAATACGAATTTTCCTTGACTTGTTTAATTGTTAGTTGTTGAAAATTTCGAAAATCGTTGGAGAGATTGTGGTTTTCGAAAATCCACTGAAAAAGCGCGTAATCATTTTAGTTAATATATGGTATGCAACGAAGCATTGACCGCATCGTGTACTCACATCCTTTTTCGAAGCGTCTCTAAAATCAATATTACCAATGGCATCTTTCCATGAATATAGAATTTTATAAAGTTTTCCGGCATCGTAATATTTGGACTCGATATCTATAATATATGAATTAGATTCCTCTCAGAAATGTCGCAAAAACTAAATATTTTATTACCTTCTTCAAGATGAGGTTTGGAAGACGGACCAGATGTTGATGAACACGAACCGGAAAACTCTTGTTTTATTTTCGGGTCCGCTGACATTAATATCGAACTATCATCATTCTGTTGCGACTCCATGAGGCGAGGTTTCTTCGAGCCAGTTTCCTCCGGAAGGAGATCATCTATGCGACTTCGGATTGCTTTGCTTGTTTTTTTTTGGTTAATGTCTTATCGATAGAAGCCTGGTAAAATATGAAAAAATTTAAGATATACAAATCTTGGATACGACACATCACAACATGTTTGACAAACCTTCTCCTTATTGAGAACGCAAGCAGATTGTGTCGATAGAAAATAATCATCGATTGCTCTCGTGTAATGACCATTATTGTACTTTTGTTTAAGTTCGACTAGTTTTTCATCATTGCTAAGTGCGAGGCTTGCACTGAGCGAGGAGCACCAATCAGAGACACCTTTACTCTTTGCTGTGTAATTAAATTTCTTAAAAAATTCCACCGGCGTGCACTTTTCCTCCCTGATAAAAAAATTCACTTTTGGAGAAATCGAATTCGTCATTTTTGTCGTTAGGACAGACATTGCTACCTACAGAAAGACGCGTCGACTATCGACGTGTAGTTCGACGTATTGATATATATTATGTTATATGTTACACAGAACTCGTGGCAGGTGACTGTGTTATTTATATTTCGCGCGTATAACTTACTTTTATATTTCTTTGTAGAACAGAGGTGTGTCCTGTCAGATGTGGTCTGGCATAAATTGGCCTTTCTCCGTTAGGAGCCCTGTTTGTAACTAGATCCTCTCACAGAAGACAGTATAACTATTAATCGCTCAGAGGAACTTCGGTTATCCCATAATTAAGGTTGTGGCTCGCGCTTGGATATCAAGAGTTATACTGTGAGCGCGCGCATGGAAATGAAAGTTTTCTTTTGATGTCTTGTAAGTGTTTCGTTAAGCAGAGTTATCTTGCCGATCGCTTTGTACTAATGGTTTTTTGATTTGTTCTTATTGAATATTATAGCAAAAGATTTCTTGACCCTATAACGTAATTCACTGCAGGGTTGGTCAAAAACTTCGGTTATTCCCTCGGGGTGGCACCTGTTGTTGATTTGCGTTTATAGAAGACAATGCGCTAATTTATCATTCTGAAGAACTTCGGTTATCCCATAACTAAGGTTGTGGTTCATGATAAGTTGCCAAGAGTGTGCATTGTGCGCTCGATCACCTTTGTTGGAAGCAGAGCTACGGTATAAAAATCTGATGTAAAGTATTAGGAATCATATTTATTATTACTCTACAATATCAGAACAATTTGAATAAATTACAAGCATTTTTATTTTTCCGATGCACCCGCATACATAACGAATCTTGGAGAAGCGAATGAAATGTATGATGCTATCAAAGAGGGAGGGAGAACGCGGATTAGCAATTGAGAAAAAATAGGGCAATGTAATATACACTTACCATTATTATTAATTTTCGCAACATTCCATTCCGCCTGAAATTTATTGCTTAACGCATTATATTAAAGGTATTTCGATTTTTTTATCGCACGTACGATACTGCGTAGAATTCGGCAAGTGAAGATGCTTATGATTCCTGATATACTTGCGCCAGACCTTTGCTGTGAAGTTGCATGTGACGAGATTCATGTGAGTAATTTCACTGCGCCTATTATACGCGTGATGATGGTCAGTTGATTTTCTCGGCGAAGATCAAAACGCCGATATATAGTAAAAAAAAAGTAATATGTCCATTTTATTTTGGGATATCTATAGAGGAGGAAAAATAGATTAACATCGTGATGACATGTTTTAAGAAGCTAGCTGAGCAATAAAACCAACATACCTTATTATAACTTTGCGGAATATACGGGTTCGTTTGATTGTAAATATTGATGATGCAAATAATGGTAACCTTGATTGGTTTGAATTTTTTTGTTTTACTTGCGCAAGGCGAATAAAAGGATTCACTAACGGGGACATCACCTTTTTATATAATTTCCAGGATCGATTTTGGAATACGCTTGAGGAAAATTAAGTTAATCACAAAAATCTGATCAACAGCTTTTAAAAACTTTGATGCTACCCATATGTAAAGATCATCAAGGGCCCTTTTAATAATAATATACATAAGAATTTTGAGAAAGTTTGAGATTAAATTATTTTGCGCAATTACTTATTCCTGTGATTGTGACGTCTTTATTAAATGTTACTGCGCATTTATTTATCAAGTTCTGGATTGATATATTAGCATATACGCTTCTCACAATCCCATAACCCACTCCATTTATAACCGAGTTTGGCAAATTAGTTGTTCATATAAGGTCAAAAAAAAAATTCTTTTGGCAATGATATGTGCATTTTTTAGGTGATTGAACTGCCTATGTTACAATTGCGAACTGAAATTTATTTCTTGCGACTAGTAAATCAATAACTATGCATAGCTACATGATAGAATATTTTTATTTATGCTAAGGAGTATCATATCCCACATCACTATCTTCATCACCAGGATCCAGATTCTCAATTTCCTTATTAAAGGCTGTAATATTGTTTGAAGTTAATGAGATGGAGTTATTCTCATTATCTTTATCATAGTCATAAAAACCCTTGACATCAGAACCAGGATCAGAAGGTGGGTTTTTAGCTTTTCTTTCACAATCTAGCATTTTGTCATGAGTATTATTTCTTTGTATTTATTTAAGGTTTTCTTTGATGTGAAACTTTTATCACATACGTTACACCAATTTTGGACAGCTAAATACAAAATGCTATTTCATTAGCATAATAATTTATCAATTATTGTTAAGACTTGAGAATTATGAAACGCACATCTTGGACTACAAGATTAATTTTATTTGGATCTGGATTATTAAAATGCAATCCAATCTTTCTGAATCCTTCTATAATCCTGATACCTTTTATAACAGACTCGACATTTGAGTCAGCATTTTGAAGTTGTTCAAGCACTACCCTATTGCTAAGATCGATATCTACTGATCATAACTTGATGCTGAGACTACCATATTCAAAAGTATCTTTTTGATTTTCCTTTATAGCTTCTCGAAGGTCACAAATAAAATCATTTTCATCAATTTTAATTCTGAACTGGCCTTTAATAGGATTCTCTTTAACAACACAGTTAAGAGAAATTTTAGTCCTTTCAGCCATTTCTTTGTATACAGGCAAACTCATTCTTGAAATTGGTATATATCCATATTTATATTTCAATTTTTAAAGCATCTTTCCCACAACAAATCTGTTATAGACTGGTAATCACTGCGGTTAATGACCTTCAGCCTACTGTATAGGGAAAATTATATCCCTTTTTGCAATGGTGATTTTTACGTAAAATCAGGTTGTCTTCTGTGATCGTTTTCACTGAAAAGCATTTTTTGTATTTTTTTAAAAAAAAGATGGTAATTAATAGCATACGTAACCTATCTAATAAAATGATCAATACTCCAGACTAGCTGGATTAGGCAAGATCTGTAGATGACATATTGGGATATATATCACTAATTCCTATTCAAAAAAAGATTAATTTCATTCTTAATTTTAGCGATTTTTTGTTTGAGAACCCTACATGACAACGATCTCCATGAATATTGCTAATATAATGAGTGGATAAGACTAAAAATGACATGCTTTCCAAAGAGTTGAATAATGTCAAACTGGACATGATTAGATAAATTGATGCGTAGTAATTTTATTAAGAGATTATTAGTAGATCAAGTTTTTTTTAGATATTAATGATTGATTTTTTTAATATACAATTCTCTTGTGTAAATGTGTTGAGAAAAAGGTTTATTTTATACTGTATGCTTACTACGCGTAAAAAGAGAATTTAACCTGATTTAATAAAAATTATGTTGCTTTATTATGTGTATTTGTCATAACTACATTTTTCATAATTATATTTTTCAGCTAAAACAATTATAGCAGTTTGGATCCTGTCTAATAATAACAGATGTTCTTCCTTGAATTTGAGATGCATTTAACAATAATGCTTAAAATAAAATCTGATGAATTATGGTTTTATGATAACTTGATATAATAATAATAGAGCAATGCTGTATTTCAAAATTTTCCATTTATTTTTAAGATCTTTTGTGAAATAGAAGATCACATGTGGTGTATTTAAAGCTCTGAACAATTCAGATTAATCTGAAAATTTTCAGTTTAGATCAACTTCGGTTCAGTTTCGGATTGCAAAAAATTCAATTTAAAAATTTTTGGTTCAGTTCAGATTTTTTTCAGATTATAAATCTAATCCAAACCAAAAAAAATCTGAACTGAATCAAAAATTTCAGATTAATTCAAAATTTCAGATCATTTGAAACAATTAAAGTTATCGTTTCAAACGAATGATAAGAGAATTATTCAATTAGAATGATGAAACTATCATTCTAAATGAATAATAAGAGAATCGTTCAATTGGAATGATGAAACTATCATTTTAAACGAACGATAAGAGAATCGTTCAATTGGAATGATGAAACTATCATTCTAAATGAACGATAAGAGAATCATTCAATTAGAATAATGAAACTATCATTCTAAATGAATGATAAGAGAATCGTTTGATTAGAATGATAGAACTATTATTTAAATAAACGATAAGAGAATCGTTTGATTAGAATGATAAAATTATTATTCTAAACAAATGATAAGAGAATCATTCATTTGGAACGATTGAAGTTATCATTCCAACTGATCTGAAATTTCAGATTAATCTGAAATTTTTAGTTCAGTTTAAATTTTTACTGGTTTACAAATCGGTTCAGTTTCAGATTGGCCTATAATCCAAACTGAACTGAACCATTCAGAGCATTAGATGTATTTTTGTTTGAGTTCACAATCTCTATTTTAATTATAATCACAAAAAATCAGAATACTTGTTCATTATAAATCGAGATCTGTAGATGATGAATCATACATATAATTCTTATTCAAAAATGGATTAATATTTGAGTAACCTGTACACATAATTTGATTATGCTAACATCAGTAGAATAATAAAAAATTACCATTTATTTGAGGATCTATAAATCATCGATTCTAATCAGCTCTATTTTTATTTTTGAATTTCTTTTTAATGACATCCTATCTTACAATCTGCAAAATGTAAATCAGGGATGTAGTTTTTTTATTAGTAATTCAGAACTGCATAATGAATGAGATAGAATATACCAGAACTTCTTTCAGCTTGACGCTGGAGAAGGTTCATCAGTATAACAACACAAAAATATTGAGTTTATTAATAGATTCTTTGCCTTAGCGTTTTCAACAAAAATGATAACTGCAGATGCTAGTGACATACTACTGCACTTAGCATATTCTGCAGATTTACATAGACCAGTGATATGTTACTGTAAGACATCAAAAAAATTTAGATGATGTTTACATGCTATCTAAGCCATCCACATGATTTAAAAAAAAAGAAATGAAGTAATAATAATTCAGCCAATATGAGTATCCTAGGCAGTCACTAGAGAGATGATGGGACTCATTACTGACTGAGGTATATGATCATCAAAATATATCTCATGTTCTAAAACTTTCATGATGATTTTATCAAGATTATTAATAGCATTTTCATCAACTGGCTTAATTTCGTTCGCTTTCTCCTTAGGAAAATAATCCTCTAGGTTAGGCTTAGTTGATGTTTTATCCTCTAACTTTGCTATCTTTACTATTTCTTCACGCGTGAGCCTTTCATGAAATTTGTGACCATACTTATCATTAGAATTAGAGTCATCAGATTTGAAATATACATCAGAATCAGATTTATTTGTATTAGACTCAGATTCATTGTCTGACTTAAAATAATCTGTAACATCCAATGATGCATCATTAAAATTATCATCTGAATTGTAAGCTGAAATAATAGCCACAGTTTCAGAGATTTCGTTTATATAATTAATGATTATTTTTGATTTAACTTATTCTATAATATAATTAATTTGAGGATTAGTGAGCCTTGAAATTTTGTTGGCGCTATAGGTGACCTATTAAACCATATATTCTAGTATACCTTTAATCTTTTTCAAAGTTATAGGATCATATCTATACCCAAATAATTTATTGATTTTTCTCACTTTATAGGTCATTATTTGTAAATATCCAATCAAAACGTTTATAAGGTATAGTTTCATTTCATTATAGATCTGCTTTCTTGCAGTAAGATTTGTAAGTTTTTTATTATTAGGCTTAAGCTCTATAACTTTATCTTTGAACCTTTCAAAGAATAAATATTATAATATAATCTCTGATCGCTTTGCTATGATCATTTTATTTCTTGCAATATTTGTCTAGCAGAATGAATTAGCAAGTTTTTTAATGCTTATTGATCTGAAAACTATGATTTAGAAGAAGAAAACTTTATAGTCTGAAGTGGATCATCAGATGAGAGTAGCTTTTTCAACAAATCTTGTATAAATTCAGTTACTATACTTGAAGAAGTCTGAACATTCTCACTATTCTTAGTCAGTAGTAAAAATGACACCTCAATTAGTTACAACAGGTGACAAATAAGCATCACAATGTTGCAACGAATTGCAATATTATTAAAATTTAAGTTATAACAGATGACAAATAAGCGTCACAATGTTGCAATACTATCTTTAATCGATAGGATGTGCCCTAGTAAGCTATCAGAAGAATTTTCTTTCTCTGATTTTTCTGTCTTTACATTTCTATCTATCTTCAAGGAGACGTTAGGAGGAATATTGGTAATTTCTTCCTCCAGTTTTTCATATGATAATTTTGAATTTTTGGTAAATCTCTTAGCATTATTAAGAGTTTTTATATCATGTGATATTTCAGAATTTTTAGAAAGCCTAGAGTTTATATTATATGATACTTTCGATTCTATTATGAAATTTACAATACTCTTTTAGATTTCTTCCTGAAAGATATCTACAATGATCGATTGTGATACAACTGTCTCTATTTTACTAGAAGATTCTGAAGAAGAACAGTTTGTATTAATCTTTGGCTCATCTGACTTCTCAACATTATTAACAGTTTCTGATACATGAGTATTACTGGAGATACCATCTTAGCTAGCTAATTCATGCTAAAGTTTCTTCTCCTTATTGTATCACTTAATATCTTTACCAATGCTTTTCTTATATATCTCACCCAAGAAATTATCCATCTTTTTCTTCTGTAATGATTTTTCATAATGGTCTATATCTAAATTGAAGTTAGATGAGTTATTGTTAGAGGTTTGGATATTATTAATAGGAGTATTATCAATTAGTAACTAATTCTATTTTACTTTCATGAGTCTATCTTTAAACCTAACTTTCTTAGATTCCAATTCCTCGATTCTAGCCTTGAGTTTAGCATTTTCAGCATCATGTCTCTCATTATATTCTCTATTCGCTCTTAAAATCTCAACATTCCTGTGCTTAAGTTTAGCCATTTCAGCATCAGATATTGAGATCTTGATTTTAAGATTAGAGATTTCAGTATTCTCCTTTTTAAACTCTGCATTCTCAGCCTTAAGTTTAGTAATACACTATTTTAATGATTTAGGCTCAGATAACATGATCTATATATATAACTAATACACTATATGTAAACATTTAAAATAAAAATATGTAGGTTATTTTAACTAATCGTTAACAGTTTTTGTCAAGTAAAATTTTTTTATTAATGCATGTAAAAAATAAATACAAATGTTCAGGATGTAGCCTGAGATACATTATTTTTGATATTTTTTGATTCTAGCTCTCTTACTAGCTGAAGAACTATCTACACTAACCTTATCTTTTAATAACTTAATAATAATACCTATTATTCTTTTTACATTGCTTCTAAATAACTTAGGATTTTCTTTGACGGCAGATTTCGTGAAATTAATCTGGTACTCACTACTACTTATACAGTAAATACCGTCTGAAGTATATATTATAAAATGCTACTCTATCCTCATAGTCATAATGCCATAAAGATAGTCAAAGTAATCTTCATTAAATGCTTGATCTGCAATTTTTTTTTCTTATTTGTTTGGAATGCATTTTCAAGTTACGTTAAATTCTAAGAGATAAAATATATTATCCTTTAGTCTTTTTCCTCTGGTCATTTCAAAGCCAATAGATTGAGAAGACAAACAATTTTACCAGAGCATATTCAATCTTAATATTATGCGGTTTTCCTTTAGTAATATAAAAGAGGTCTTTTAAACCTTTGATCATGTAGTCTACTCGACCTGTTGCATCTTCACTAAAAATGTCTTTCTGTAAACTATAAATATATTTTGAGAAATGAGTTTTTTAGCGATAGCAATTAATACGTGCAATATTGCTGAAATAAATTCATAGTGCGTCATCTCGTTAGCATTAGTTATAGTTTTCACATTCAAAAGTTTTAAGATAATGTCCTCCATACAGTGTTCAAATGTCTTATCATCATCATTGATTTTCTTGAAGACTGCAAAGAAAAAAATAAGATTAATATATCCATTTAGTCAGTTTCAAAAAATTAATTAATTACCTACCAGGAATAAACTGCTTGATGTTTATTATATCTTCCCATTGACCTTATTTTTATACAACATTTTCTTCAGGCTGTCAAGAGTTTTAAGTGAGAAATAGTTTCTTAATTTCTGGTCAAGACCTTTGATAAATTTTGCAAGTGTTGTTGCAAGACTAGCTTTTAAGCCATAACTTCAAAACATCTCTTTACTTATATCAAGAAAGGCAAGACTAAAAATTTCTTCTTTGCGTAAAATTTTGAAATAGGACTCCTCTAATTTCAAGTTTTTCTTCTTTAAATATTCAATAAGCTCCTCTGTATTAAAATCCTTAACGACGTCTGATATTATTTGAGAAGAAATTTTTTTTATTATTGAAGCAGATGAAGCAGATGAAGAAGCTTATGAAGATATGGTTTTTATATATGTATGTTTGTGCTTGTGAAAAAATATACACTTGATACAGATAAAGCTAGTTTATGAATATAAAAGTATTTTTGGTTTTAGCGTTTAAAGAGAAATAATAAATTTTTTTTTATATTGATTCATAATGTATTTGTTCAATATATGTAATTAAAATATAATACAGAATTGTCAAGTGATTATATTACATCATTACATGTGATATTTTTCAAGATTTATGACAAAAACATAATATATACTTATTTAAAAAATAAAAAAACCTTGCCAGAAATCAGTATACATTACATAAAAATTGCAAATATATCACTATAAGATATAGAAAATTATTTGGAATAAACAGTAAAATGAAAGTGCTCTGCTTTAGGTTCCTCAGTAAAATATTGATAAAATCCTCATGCATATTCATTTTCATTTCAATAATACTTCTGGCTTAAATGATACAAATTTTAAAAGGAATTTTATTAAATAGTGTCCTAATCTACTTTGAATTGCAATCTCGAGATCACTATAATAACTACCTCTGCAAATTATAATAAATTGCATTACTTTAATGTATAGAATATTCATAAGTTTGCCTATAGAAACGATAAGACAATTGATAGTAATATTATTATTATCTATTTTGACTCCTAAATGTAAAAATCCAATAGTGAGAAAATTGCTTGACCCACTCACATTAAAGAATATATACTGTATATACCTTATTTTGTATTATTTTTATGAAAATGTTTTTTGTGAAAAGTTGGCTGAACATTTACATACTTCTACATTGCTTTATATCTTACTGAGAAAAAGTTATAGAGGTATGAGTCATAATTAGTATTGTAGTCTAGTGCTAAGAGTTCTATGAAAATGCATGCAAACAGAATTTTCAAACTTTTTCATATATAGATTTACCTTACAAGATATATAGTTAGTTTTACGCCTAGCGATCTTAAAATTCCAAAGTCCTTAGCCTTTTATAACATATACTTTTGCTATTAGTATTTACTTTTATGATAGATCCTGTATTGCAATTAGACGCTCTTTCATATTTTTCTCATGTTTGTTCAAGAAAAAATAGAGGTACTAGTTAGCATGTACAGTCAACTCTTGTTATAACGAACTCTATGTCCTAGACCTCAACTTCGCTATAAGGCTATAGTGAAGATTTTAAGAGATTTTATTGGTCAATTCACTATAACAAGAGTATTTTTATTATATTTGTTCAAAAAATTCGTTATAACAAGAGTTCACTATAACAAGAGTTGACTGTATACTTTCTTTTCGTTATATGTAAAATCAATATGTCACATAAACCTATTAATGATCTACATATTTTATTATATAGGAATACTATATGTGATTTAGCAAAAAATCTTCTGAACTAGCGATTACCACTCTAGATTAGTTAAATCAGTAGAGTACCACCTCGCTATAGAGGTCTTGTTAATTTCAGATTAAAAAAAGCAGAAATAAAATTATTATTAGAGAATCCAGATTGGATTAAAATCTGAACATTACTAGCCTGACTAAGATAATCACTAAATGTAGTAATAAAATCAGACATATTTTCCTTTTCAGCTTGAATAAACATTTCTACCATTTTATCAAGATCAAGATTGTGATCATAATAATATCTAAATCTTGCAATATACC
The DNA here is from genome assembly GCA_910592005.1 of Funneliformis mosseae. Lineage (NCBI taxonomy): Eukaryota > Fungi > Glomeromycota > Glomeromycetes > Glomerales > Glomeraceae > Funneliformis > Funneliformis mosseae. The sequence continues at coordinate 12,010 of CAJVPP010001978.1, forward strand.
TTTAGCTTTCTGGTGACAATCTTTTATGAAATACTTCTTTAAAATGATTTTTACAGAGCTTGATAATATTGTTACATCTTTTTATCTTCGAATAATAATCCGCTATTAAGTCTTCACCTTGAAGCAATGATTCACACTAGAACTTATCAATCTTATCTGCATTATTTTCTATCTTGATCTCATCTGTATCTATACTATCTGATTATATTTCCCATCAAAGTTCCTCAGTACTATACAATAATTTTATTAGGCTTAAAATTTGTAGATAAAAGACATTGGATTGTATAAATATATGGAATAATGATGCTAAATTTCTTATGCTGAGCAGACTACATACAAATTTCTTAAGTATTTTTTCTCTTCAATGCCTAATTTTCTTTATCTTCTAATAAGTTTTGATTTCGCAAAACAGATCTTTTCAGTCTTTCCACTTTGGTGTAAATTCAGAAATTCTTTTATTACCTCATTCATACCTTCTTTATATTCTTTGATAAATTTATTATAGTTCTCATCTGTTTCGTCATCTGACATTTTGCTAATAGATCAATTATATTTAATAAAAAATAAAGTACTGGTTAACATGCATAGCTTCTTTTTCTGTATATGCAAAAATTATATTACATAGATCTATTATATGATCTGCTTATTTTTATCGTACATGAGTATATACGTTGTAGTCTAACAAAATCTTCTGAGTTAACGATCACTACTTCAGGCTGATGAGCACTATTTTGGATTCTAAATTAAATGTATGCTAACCAAAGGTAAATACAATCATAACAAGCAATACTAATATTAGTTCTAATAAAAGCAAAGTTCAATTATATGAAGTGCTTTTGTATAAGAAGAAAAATATAATAGCTATTTAAAAACTCAATATGTTCCCAGACCTGAAAAAGGGACCTATTGAGAGTAGAAATCAAATAGTATTGAATTAAAGCAAAAAAAGAAAAACACTTGAAGATTCATTTAAGCTGTTATTTAATTTGATGAGAAAATTAATAGATATATAGGAAGTTTTTAATGTGAATTGTCACCCTATTCTTACTATATTATATAATAATATATATTATTTTGAGGGAGAAACATATGGGAAAAGGTCACTTGGGACATTATATCATTTGCTTTTATATTTGAAAGAGGATATAAGTATGATTCAAAATGTTCTTGGTATTGTCGATCATTCTGATTAGGAAATAAGTGGATTAAAAGAAACTAATAAAAATGCAAGAGTATATCTTCAAAACTTTTAACGGTTCCTTATCTTTAATGCCTTTGGCAGAAAATGATCCAGGTATGTTAATACAGAAATTCATCTATAGGAAGTGAAAATATTTTATTTTACTAGAAAGTAACTACCATTATTTTAATTATAGTAAAATTCAGCTAGTGTTCGTATTTAGAACAAGTTAGTTAATCTATTTTTTTTTATCACATAAAAGTATATGTGAGACTAAGCAAAAAATTTTCTAAGCTGATAATTACAACTCTAGATTAGTTAGATCGATAGAGTACGACTATTCTGCTTGATCAACTAGTAATCTCTAAAAAGAATATTACAAAAAGTTTTTCTATATGCGTCTAATAGTAAATCTATCAGAGATAATTGAAAAAATGTGATACCTTTCAAGCTGAAGATTAGCACTTTGATTTGGTTTTAGAGCTAGAAGATTTTAAATTGGAATAGTATTTTTTATCAAAATTTTTGATATAAATATTTAGATTTAGTTGATCTATAGCTATTTTGCTAATATTTTCACATTCTTTCAAATCTAGAGATTTTAAATTGAGATATGAGCGAGCAATTTTTTCGATAGTCTTATTTATAATATTGCAATAACTAAAGTTGAGATATTAGAGTTTTGGGCAGAAACATATAATATTACAAATAGATAGTTCACTAACAAAATTACAGCAATCCAGATTGAGATATTCTAATTATGATAAGTATGAGTCAGAGCTTCAGTGACCTCATCATCAATATCATTATAACTGATCTTTATATATCTTAAATTCAAAGATCTTTTGACGAAGCTATAATTAATCTATTATCTCACAAAGCTATGATATTATAAAAGTTGAGATACTCTATGCTGAGACATCTCTGTATTAATATACAAGCATCTTTGATATCTCTCTTACTATATGTAATATCGAGATTTCGTAAATTTGAGCATGAGTTTAAGATAGAACTTATAGATTTATCTGTAATACGCCATGTTTCAGCAAAGTAAAACACTTATAAATCATGGCAATTTTCTGCGATTTTAACTAAAGATTTATCAGTAATATTTTTGCAGTAAGAAATATTTAGATGTTCTAATTTACGGCATGATTCTATAATTACACATAAGCCTTTATCAGTTATTGTTTGAGCATCTTACAAATTGAGATATCTTAAATTAAGATATGATTCTGCTATTATAAATAGTGATCTATCATTAAACCTATACTATTTTTAAAATCTAAATAAATTATATTTAAAAATGTATCTACAATACTTTTTATTTTTTTATCTGAAAGTGAATGGTAATAAGTAATTTTTAGATGGGTTAGATTTGAGACATAAGCTGGTTTATGCTTTTCATTTATTATTTTTATGAATCTTTTCAATTGAATATGGTCTCTTGCACAATAATTATAATCTTCTAAAAAATGATATCTATATCTCATGTCATTCCCCTTTAGCTTAATGTGTTTTTATAGGCTAGAAATAGCACATATGTATCACAATTAGCAAACAAATAGAGCGGAATAGAAGGATTTATCTATCATCAAGAAATGTAAAATCTGTTCTAATACTTCTGCTATATTAAAAATACCTGATTGCACCATAAATATTCCATTTTATATATTGTATCTTCAATGAAAAAAATAGCAAAGCACCTTACTCTGAGTGCTTTCAGTTAGAAAAATCATGTGATCACTGTTCTGGACTAAGCCTTTCTACTATTTCATCTAACGTAAGCTTATGTAAACCATCCATATGAACTTTTATCTCATTCTCAGGTAATAACCCTTTTATTAATATGTATTAAGGAATTCTTTACTATGGCTGAAACTTTTATTACACTCTTTCAGCTTCAAATAAAAATATTTAACTGTATTTTTGCCTTGAACTAATGACATAGTACTAAAATCGAAAAGAGTCTTTCTTTTAGTCTGTTCAAGATTCATCTTCTTTACCTATATATCAATTAGACTGTGAAATTTTTTTAGATCCCAATTTGAAAGATCCTTTACATTAACTCTGATAAAAGTTGTTTTAGTAAATTATCTTTTGCATTTTTTATATGGTTAGAATATTTCAATTAAAAAAAATAAGGCTAGCAATATATGATCACTTTGGACTATAGGTTGGACTGGAAAAATCAGTCATAGCTCAGATTTGACTATCAGATAATATCAAAATATAGTCTACTTTTTTGAATAAAATCATAAAATTATCATCTATAGTTAGTAATAAATTATGTATATCAAAATTTGCACTATTTTCTCGCAACTATGGCATTCTCAAGGTCAAATCAGAAAAATGATCAGGTCAATCTAGTCTAACAACTATGAATTCATTAGGTATGCTTTTATGCTTCTTGTCACCATTAAAGGTAATACATAAATTAACCTTTTCTAATATGAAATAGGATATATCCAGAATCATAATACTATTGCTTTTATCATGATATGTAATTCTTAATTCACTAATATGTTTTTAGGTAATGCAATTTACATTAGAATTTATGTCAAACACTGCCTAAGTAAAGTCATTTTTTTCAACTGCACAATTCACGAGGATCATTTTGTTATAATATATAATATTCAAATATAAAAAATAAACCTAATCAAGTGATCACATAAAGCGTCTGATTCTTTGAATCCCTTTAGCTTAGTTCATTTCAAACTACCACCTGCTTAACCTTTCTTGGTTATACCTTCCTTTATTGCTTATGAAGAACATCCTTTTTTCTCTTATCTGACACTAATAGGACTTCTCAATTATTTCATCTGAATCAGAATCCTTGAAAGACTCAGACAAAGCCTTACCTTTTTACCAATCAGCAAGAAAACTATTTCTTATATTAAGTTGACCAGAATCTTCCTATTTACACATTCATCAAGATCTTTTAATTCAATCTTTAAGGACTTTACATCTTTTTCTAATCTTTTTACCCTTTTTTCTAAAGTATTATGCTACTTTCTGCTCACTATGTATACTATCAGATGAATGATTTTGATCAATTACTATTTTTTGCAATATTTTATATATAGTATATCTTTGACAAATGAAAAAAATAAAATTTCTAATAATTTACTACATTCATAATCAGTGAAAGAAATCACTATATAGAAATTTCTTTCATATAAATTATAGAGAAATAAATTGAAAGTTAGACATCCCAAAGATCTTTAATCAAGAAAAACTATATCTAACCTGCATTAGTTTTCATCAAAAAACTTGAATACCTTTATCTAATTATAAGGTTGTCTTCTTTTTTGATAATTTATTATAATATAATTCTATGCTGGTAAAGTGTTATTATCAGGTAAATATCTTAAGGCTTCTCTGACGATAGTTATAGCATGCGATAAATTCCTAGTTCTGTGTGATATTACTGCAAATACTAATCTTATATTGCGTAAATATTAAAGAAAAAGATCATATTTTTTTAGGAATCTATTAAACTATTTAGCTCTGGACTTTTCCAGATCTCTTAATTCTCTAGAAGAAATTGCATTTTAAATTTAAGTAAGAAACCACTTAGCTTGTTCTTCATCTTTTTCATTGACTTAAATATTTGAGAAATATCTTGTTGATTCTGAGATTTAACATCATCAGTAAATTTAATAATGCGAAGTATTACGTAAACCCTACGCTTCGTAATCTTACGTAAGGTTACGAGCCCGT